>CAJNOQ010005974.1:0-14375 GCA_905250885.1 Didymodactylos carnosus
TATATACCATTTTGTAGAGAATTAAATGATGAATCTTCTGCAAAAAACAGCTGAATTGTATCACATGTATTTCATATAAATAACGTCAATTTACAAAGCGGGTCAGAACTTAGTATACACCCTTTATCTATCTAAAGCATAGTGTAGATGTGAATAGTAGTACTTGGCGCACTTTGCTCTTTAAACCAAAATGGAGAGAAATTCGAAAAGTAGCCAGCTTTATATATGCGGGTGTATTTTCAGTACAGGCGCTGCCTTTTCGTAGAACTATTTTGCTGTTGAAGGATGAATATGCTCTTTTCTCTAAAAACCATATGCTATGCAGAAAGATAGGAACTTATGTCAGAATTTCATGCAGTTTGAAACTACTAGTTTCAACTGTGAAAATAGTGGGCTTCGAGAACAAAGATTTTTACATTCTACCTCGGCTGAGTATTTGTCATAATCCGTGTCGACTACAATCATTATGAAACTATTCTTCAGTAAGTGTAGCTAGCTTATTTCTTATGAAATTTCATGCTTGGGTATGGCGAAAACATTCATGCCGGACTGACAGAGAATGTGTATCTACTGATATCTCCAAAATCAGTTTGTTGCTAGATCCAAGGTAGCATTCGGTGAATGAAGCGGTATAGTCTGACATCCAATTATCTGTGCGTCAAACACGACCGAAGAGTTCTTCGCTACAAGCCACTAACGCCAAAGTGATCTTACACCGAGGATATTCACAATTAGGATAAAGTCAACTTTCAGATGCAACTTTCTCACTTTTGTGCATTGTTTATTTTCAGATTTTGCACAGTACGCAAGCCAAACCAAAGTTGTCAGTCTGTCTTCAGGTGTATCCAGAACCGGCTAAGAGAAAGGCAGTTTGGTTTCGTGACAAAACAAGTGAAAGATATTTGTATTCTTGAATTTTCACTCTCTGTATCAAATTGCTGATTACGCACTTTTAGGTGCTAATCATGAAAATAGCTTTTTTAATGTTATAGTGACGAAAACTATCGGAATAAAGCACTTAGAATCTGCGAGTAGAAATCATCTTCATACAACTTTAAGAAACAAGAAATGTTTATACACAACTGTCACCATTTTTCTTGTCAGATGTCTAGTTCAAATGAGAATATGTAGACATATTCCGAACATGCGTGCTGTGTGAATGGTCTAAATTTCATATCGAAAGAAAAAAGTATGCATCTGGATACTGATTGAACAACGTGATTCTAAGAAAAACATAAACGGTATGCGCATATCTCATGTTACTCAAGCACATGAAGTCAAAAAAGGTGCGTTTAGCATCAATAAATAACTTAAGTTCACTTTCTTTCTTCATTCCCGTCGCGAACGTGGTTCGCGCTCCGGTGAAAAGCTGCTGTATCTCCACCGCCACTTGGTGCAGACTCGCCAAGGAATCTCCAGTTTATGACCACACAACACCTTTTCTCGTTAACGAACGAACTTAGAAATAGAATGAATTATCGAATGTGTCTTAACTGTAAATTAATACTGTATTCTGCGCACTTCGCTATTTAAAACTGGAATAATTAGAGAAGATCCCTTTCCCCTTCTTACACTAATTTGGAATGGGGGAAGTTTCCTCGAATGGAAACCTCCTCGAATTTTTCAAACAAAAATTATCAATATTATTTGCAGTGTATAGAACAAGAGAAACATTAAAGATGAACACAAAAAATTACTTCAGCTACAGATAAGACAACTGAACCTATCACAGTTATCTATCAGTGAACCTGCTTTATTTGAAATATAAAATTTATAAATTGATATTATGAGCTATAGCAGCTATTTGTTGTATACTCGAATGAGGATATTAAATTAGATTTATTAAACGTTAATTATGATCTGCATAAAGTTTCTGTTGAACTTTCGCTTCTTGGCCGGCATTTATAGCTGCCAGAGCCAATTGAAAAGAACTTTCTTCTGTTTTTAATTTTCTAGAAATGTCCACAGAAGTTTATGCATCGCATTGTCTAAGGTGTGATTATCATGCGGTCTGTTTGTTGATTTCTTTTTTTATTGTAGTTTTTTGTAATTCTGGCTATTCTGTCATCTGTTTTCCTTTTGATCATCTCTTATCATTACTTATTTCTCGTCTTTGTATCAATTTATCAATGTATGAAAGTGACTTTTAAAATGAGTTATAGTCTTATTTCCTCTTATAAACCGAGACAAACATGTATAACCGAAAATTTAAGGAGGTTCGATACACTGCAAATAGTACTGATAATTTCAGTTTGGCAAATTCGAGGCGGTTTCCATTCGAGGAAACTACATTCGAGGAAACTATTTTCAAGAATATCGCTGTCGAGGAAATTTCATTCGAGCAAATTTCCTAAATGCCTAATCTGATGTACACAAATTGTACTATATATTGCTACATTTTCCAGAAAAGAAAATATACCTTTTTTTTTTAGACAGTATAGTGTGCATAAAAGGAAAAAAACATCAAAGTTTCATCTAACTGAACTAATACGTGAATTATATAGATATGGATGGTTCATTATATAATCGCAGTGATGAATATAACCCTAATTGATGAGTAGTTATTATTCATCATTTGATACTCTTATTCTTTGGATATTAAGAGATGTGTTTCAGGAAGATACTGGCTATGGATAATAGCAACCTTTTAACTGTTTCCATTTCTGTTTTACAAAGGTTATTTCTCAAGACCCGAAGAGAAAGCCGGAAAGTCATGGTGGCTCAGAAAATTCTCTGAAAACTCATTTGGCTTTTATACTGACGTAGATACCTACGTTTTCATACGTTCAGGTGTGATATTCCTTTTTCTGAAAAATAGCACGGTATAGAATACAAGTTGTGTACTACAAACTGCCAGAAAAACTGGAGAGGGATACCTTCAAATTTGTTAACTTTTTAATCTGGGAAGTTGCCAGAATATACACTAATTTCGTAGTGAGTACAATCTTTCTTTTGGATAAAACGATAAAATTTAGTCTTTTCTGCATTTCTTATTTTATATCTCGCTTTATAGTGCGCATAGGAAGAAAAAGTCATCAAAGCAAAGGAAAATGAAACATAAAAGAGAATAGGGAAGCGTTCATAAAAGAAAAAGCGGCATCGTTGGTGTCTACGATTGAATATAGTGTAATATACCGTGAAAACTCACAGTGGAGAATCCGGGTCCAAAAAATGTCGGGACGCAGACGAGATTACGTAATTCGTCAACGTAACTCATCGTGCTGATTCCGAATATGTAAAAATCTCAAAAACCGCTTCTCTAGAAAAAAACCATCAAAAAATTTTGATATGATTGAATGTTTACATTTCGGAAACATGCACAACCGAATATATACGAGATTTTAGAAATTGTTAATCAAGACAAAAAATCGTTTTGCAACTCAACTACAAAATTCCCAGCTTCAATTTTAGCATCATTAGATAGAGCACATAAAATTACTTATGCACAAATATTTTTGGACTTTTCGTTCAGTCCTCTTCCAAGCTTTCCGAAATGTAAACATTCAAATTACGTGAGAGAAACGAGTATAAAGCTGAGAAAAGCAGCGTTTACCCATCTTGTAGATCTCGTTTTGAGGTTGTAGATTGGGATATTATTGGTAGGCATGCACTTGTTGCTGTTATAACAGATACAACAAAAACAGTTATCACAGGAACATTCGTAACAGAAACAGTTCACAACAGAAACGGGTTGTGACAGAAACAGTTCGTAACAGTATCAGTTGACAACAGAAACAGACACCTGTTTAACTGTAACAGTTACAGTTAGAGCAGCTGATCTTTTGTGACAGAAGAAAGTAGTAATCTTTTGGCTACCCTACGACTGTCTGGAAAGTGCTTAATTACTGTCTATCTATATATAACATATAATACTTATATATATATATATAGATAGAACTGTTTCTGTTAACAGCAACAGGTGCATGCCTAATTGTAGGAGAGCAATTGACAGGATTTTAGTGAATAAATGTATTCGGTTTAGCCTGGAATTGAATACTGGTAGTTTGTTTCTCTATACGAAACCATTATTAGTCGAAAAACTGAGTAGGCATGCACCTGTTGCTGTTGACAGAAACAGTACGTAGCAGTAACAGTTCACAACAGAAACAGGCACCTGTTATAACAGTTGACACAAGCGATGCGTGTCATTCAATCAAAAAGAAAATGAATGCTGATACATTTCGGCGTAAAAGAAAAGGTTTTCGATTTTAAGCGGTCAAGGAAAAGTGCAGTAGCGATCTTATGCACTTTCGCCAATGTAAGATTACGTACATCGACCGTCTTTCAAGTTAAACTATATGTGCTATTAAGTTTTTTCTAAAACTATAAGTCAATGGTAGTGACAAGTAATAGCAAGTTCTTCCACCCGTGCACGTTCGCCTTAAGAAACATAATACAAAATGACACCATCGATCATATGTAACGGATTAGGTTTCGATCGAGTTGAACGTTGTGCAAGTAGACAGTTTGATGACCAGCATAACGTATCTGCAATAATGTTGATATTAAATCTCTAGTCTTTGATTGTCTCTCATTAACTGCTATCGTATGCTATAGTGTTTCATATGCTATGCAAGTGCATTGAAACATCAGCTCTTCTGCAATAGGTAAGAAATGTAAAGACGCTGTCTTTGATTGTAGGTAATTGATTATAATAATTGTGTAGCAGACAGAAAACATGGTAAAGTTTTCAAGAGAAAACGGTTTTGGTAAGTCTGAAGCCTGCATTTTTATTGCAATGAGGAGTTGTGGGTGAGTGGAGGATGAACTGCACGACTTTGGGATGCGTTGAAACTTGATAGCCTGACCCCATCGCATCAGTTAAATTAATGAAATAGATTTACAAACGTCAATTAGGCTTTTGAGGAAGGGAGAGACTTTGTCCTTAGAAAAGATGCGTTTTTAAACCTTGTGCTTTTTTTGTTTTCTAAAATGTTTTTATTTTTTTTGGATCCTCTCTTCTACCGAAACCAGTTGGTGAACCAACTCACCAGTAACGATATTAGTGAAAGAGGGTTTTTTTAAGCTTTTTTAGATCCTCACACAAATCAATGTCTCCTGGACCGAAGGAAAACATAATCGCCCTTTATCGGCTTGTCAACAGCAATAACAATAAAATTAAAAAAACGAGAAACTATTAAATCAAAAATCTATTCTTAAATCTTTTAGCTATTAAATCTAAATCAAAAAGAGAAACTATTAAATCTTTAAGAAACACTAAATATGAGAGAGTTTTTGCTGTCAAACGAGCTCTCTCTTTTCTTCCAACAAAATCGGCAACCGAAAACGCAGATTCTGAGGGAACACTGATTTCAGGAGTTGTTAAGTATTTCGATGCTAATTCTTTAAGTAATGGCAACTCGTCTCCTTGTTTCGACCAGAAGCTTAGCGGTTCCGATTTTAACGCAATAGCATTTTTTTTCTGTGCCATACTACTGTATAAGGCTATTTCACCTGCGATGGAAGTAGGTTTCTGTTTTGATTCCGATGAATTTTCTTGTCCCGTTAGTCTTAAAAACCGTTTCATCGAATCTTTAGGTTTTCGAGATGACGTACTGCCTTGTGTAAGCGACGACGATGGACTAGTATTAGTTGTAGCATTATTAATTAGCTGTAGTCGTAATTGGTGGTGGAACTGTATCGGCGTTAGCCGATAGATTTTCGAAATACTTTTTATGTCTCGTTCTAAGGCTACTTTTTCTTTCGTCGTCACTACATCAAGAGCTATCGGATCGAACCATGCTCTTAGTTTAAACGCATCGACTTGTTCCGGATCACTTTCGAAATAATAAGTCATTTGACTGAGTAATTGTTGTTTTAAACTTTTAATCATCGGCGTATCTGTAGATGAAAGTTCCAAATGTGCTTTAATACGACGAATAAAAAACAATCCGATTCCGACTGTTGGATAGGATGAAGCGGACATAGTTGTTGTGGCAGCGACGAAGATTTTCAGAACTGACTGAACGATAGATAGTTTATTCCAATCGTTAGCTGACAGATCATATCCAGCTGAACGAAGTCGCTGATCAGTTTTTAATTTTAAATTATACTTTTCACTATGTAAGTTAACGATTACTGGTTTAAAAATTAAGAACGTATTCAGCATATAGCTGGTAGAATTCCATCTTGTGCATACGTCGACGCTGAGACTACGTTTAATTCCGTGTTTTAGTTTTTTATCAACGTAAGCAGTTAAGATGAAAGATTTTTTAATCATCTTTATCACCCCGCGAATTTTTCTCATCAAAACTGCTATACATCGTTGATAGTCTTCGGAAATATTAATTTCGTCGACGTGCACATCGATTGCTCAGTTATCTTCTGTAACAGATGGATCATTGACGTCATCTGACTGTATTTCATTATATCCTCCACTCTCTTCGGTATCCGAAAGCTCATCATCTCGATCTGGAGACGTACGATTGTTCAATGGTGATGTACCGTCGCTTAGATCAATGCTATCGTCATCTAAAAGTAAATTTTCCATGTCAATGTCAGCATGTTGTTCGTTATCTTCTCCGTCCGAATAATCACTACCATCAACAGTTACCGATGGTCCAGAAATTGCAGCAGTTAAGGCAGAAAAAGTATTATCTGTAGTAGTTCGTCGTGCACTATTAGTACTAGCAGTCGTCGTCGTTGTTTTCGTGGGTTGTGATCATTGTTTCTGTGGTTTAGTCCACAAATATAATGCATTACAAATTACTAAATGTAATTTGTGAGCTATACAGCCGAGACGTGTTACACCATCACGTAGTGAAAACCAAACATTTTAACCATGTTCGAGGCGTTATCGCACGTTATACTGGTGATTTTTTCATAGACGTCGAGATTTTTCAGTTTTTCCATAATAGTTTTCGCCATCGTTTTCGACATATGTCGATGTCGAAACTGAGTAAAACAAATAATTTTAGATGTTAGTTTAAAATTAGCATCAATAAAATGTCCTGTAATTACAAGATATGACTGAAGCCGTCTATCCGACCAAAAGTCACAGGTTAATGAAATATAATTATTGGTTCGAAATAGTACCTGTGAATACTACCCATTGCAACCAGTCCTACTTCATTGTAGGTAGAAAGCACGGAGAACTGTACGTCACAAAATGCGCGTCAGACCTCCGTTTAGTTCTTATAGCAATGTGATGGATGGCAATGCAATATTTGTATGTCATGATATAGTAGACATTGAGTACTATATCCCCTGAAAAAATCGTGGTTCCATCTCTTATAGTTCCCGGGAAATCAAGAATTTGTCTTTTTCTAAGGTGAGTTTTCGACTTCGCTCTTCAGAAAAAGAGTGGTATATACCACGAACGAAGAATACACTAAAAATACTAACAAACAGATTACATCTGCGATGCTTCCAAAGCATAGACAGCGGAATCACAAGGCATGACACGCTTGAGCTTGACCATGCTTTTGCTCTCCGAGACTAACGAGGGAACTGCCCCAAGTGTCCGCTCGCTCTTTTGTTGAAATCTAGTGGAGAATAGGTTATCGACTATGCTGATTCCGAATATGACAATGGTTTTTGCTGCTAGGCCTTCGAAGGCCTGGTTTTCTAGAAAACCAAAGCGAGCGGACACTTGGGGCAGTTCCCTCGTAAGTCGCAATAGATTTCGAAACATATGTGACAAATAGCTAAAGACTTTTCATCTTATTTTTAACTCTGAATAAACAATATACCGCATTTATAACAGTCAGTTACGTCATTTTCAAGATCTACATTGGACTGTAAGTAAAAAAGCGTCCGAAGTGTTTGAACGAAAATTATAAGCGTTTTGGAGAAAATTTTTTGCTTCATCACTATTAGACGAATCCAGAATCCATAAAACGTAAAACCAAAGTGCGTGGGCTATTAAACGAAAATCTTAAAATGATCTAACAACAAGGGATCCATATCCCGATCAGGATATATATGCTGATCCGGATCCTCATCCATACTGTACGACCAAAATTTCAGTTAGACCCTGGCTTTTAGTTGTTGTTTTTTTATTACAGGACGGGGCAGTGAGAGAAAACTGTAACGCAGATATAATCACCTAAATAACGGTGTAATTTGTTCCACTAACAATCCGTTCGTTCTGAGTAAGCTGACACAATAATAGTAACATCACTATTTTTGCCTCATTCATATTCTCTATCAGATATAGAATTATCAATAAAAAAGAAAAAAAGCCATAACGGAAATGTTAATGCTAATGAAAGAGGAGAAAAAATGTTGTTCCTGTTACGGCAGAAAGAATGGAACAATTAGCAGAAGTTGCTTTAATTGACTGCTGTTACAAATTGAGTTGTTTTTTCCAGTACAATAAACATTTAAAATAATAACCACTTCATCAGAAAGATGTTATTAAGCAGAGATATTTGTATAGAATGTACGAAGAGATAAAACTATACATCGCAGATGTGGGCCAGTGTACTGTCGAGTTTAAGTATTTTATTTTGCATTGTGACTATTTTGATGTGCCTGCTATTTCTTCTGACTATTATCATTCATCGGCGTCAGTGTTTATCAGTGAGAAACATGCTTGCTACAAATACCACTCTGTCAGCGTTGCTCGCTGCTTCAGCAATATTACTCGTCTGCGTTTATTCAATGCAACCATATACTGATTCATGTTCATTCTTTACATATTTGAACGTTTCCACGGAAACTGTTTTGTTCTGGTCATTGCTTTCTCAGGCTACCTACCGTTATTTGATTGTTATTCACCACAACAAGCAATATTTGCAAGCTTACAGCGTTCAACTCTCTATCATCTCCATTCAATGGATAACAGGACTTTGTTATACATTAGTCTTTTGGTTAACCGGTCAATTTCAGCTAATTCTTCCCGACAACATTTGCCACTTAAAGTTCGATCGTCCTTTTGTTCTCATATGCTTGGCGCTCATCGTTTACGCCATTCCCATAACAGCTATCGTCTTCATTTATTTTCGACTAGTCCATTATATCAAAGAACGTAAAACACAACAAGTTCTTGGTCTGTCTATTCAAACAGTGATTGCACGTGAAAAACGAGAAATGATAATGATCAAAAGAATAACTATCATCATCTGTATTCTTCTCTTCTGTGGTACCCCCTATTTTATAATTTTTATTTACTCTTTTTTTCATGGTACACCAGATTATTACTTAAGAATTAGCTATGTATTTCAGTCATTTTCGTTCGCATTGCAGCAATTCACATTGATTTTATTCACCGACGATATTAAACAGATTGTATTCAGATACACTTTATATCTTACACACAATCATATGCAGCCAACAGTACAAACATTGAACATCAGAACAATAAAATAATGTCGTTTTTATTGGAATTTGTGAACGTTCACATGTTTGAACAGTTGCTGATAATTCATCATAAAGTATTGGATCATTTTGTCCAGGTCAATTAGTGAATAATAAACAACATTAAAAAAACATTTACTAACAGGCGTGTATGTGTCACATCGTTCCATAAATAAAATTAAAAATATTAAGTAAACAAGATCGAAATTTATTCCAGTTAACACTTTGGTTTCTAAAGTGCAGCTAATACAAACCTGAAGCAAAAACGATTTCTGCACACTACAGCATTCGATAGAGTTTTTTGAGCTGATCACGAACATGTAGTTTTCAATTTTTCGAAACGTTTTTTTCATGTGTTAAAACATCGAGAAAACTCGAAACACTTCAGGACTCGAAAAAACGATAATGTTGACCAAAGTTAGATTTTTTTACTTGAGTTTTCCGTCGGAATATTCAGATTATTTTTTTTCTTATTCAGCGTTGAAAATTGAATTAAAATTAATATTCGATGCATTTCGGAGGTAAATGCCTGTCCACCGTGGACGTCCGAAAGGAACAATGAGAAATAAGAGTAAATCATTTTGTAAACTTATCTAGGCTTTTGTGTTAAGGGCTGAAGTCGTCAATTCTCCTCGGAATTCCCAATTTTCTTCAGCCAAACTCAACTTCTATGGAATAAAAATATCGTACTTGGAATCACGATAAAAAATCAATCCACTGATGTGTATCTCTATCCTATCTGAGTATTTTAATTTTTTTTGAATTTTCGCGTTGAAATCATTGAGACTTTCATCAAACATATGAACTCGAAACAGATTTGGCTGGAGTTTTTTTGCACACGAGTTGAAGAAAAATCTTTTTTGCAAGTTATTTATAAGCATAGGGACGACTAATTTAAAAATATCTCTGCTCAGGTCTTGTTTTCATTGGTAGAAATCGTGAAAAAATCAGAAGTGCGACATGGTTAAAAATGGAAAAAGCCCAAAATTAGCAAGATTTGCGCATTCTCTCCACTCATGAAGACGCTTTTATAAAATTACAGCTGCCAGGGAATTTCAGTATAAAGTTACAGCTGGCTATGTAATCAATTTCACCAAAAAATCTTGCTTTCAGAGCAATAAATAAGAGTCGGTTTTTAGGAAATAATGTCTCTTATCTCGATAACGGAAAAGACAGTAACTTGCAAAAAAGATTTTTCTTCAACTCGTCTACAAAAAACTCCAGGCAAATCTGTTTCGACTCGATATGAAAACGAACATCAACTAAGAACTTCAAAATACACATCAGTGGTTGATTTTCCAAATATGATATTTTTATTCCATAGAAGTTGAGTTCTGTTGAAGAAAATTGAGAATTTCGAGTTTTTCGCCTCTTATTTAGAAAAAATGAGTTTTCTTCATTTACCTCCGAAATGCATCGAATATTAATTTTAATTCAATTTTCAACGCTGAATAAGAAAAAAAATAATCTGAATATTTCGACGGAAAACTCAAGTAAAAAAATCTAACTTTGGTCAACATCATCGTTTTTTCGAGTCTTGAAGTGTTCTCGATGTTTTCTCGATGTTTTAACACATGAAAAAAACGTTTCGAAAAATTGAAAACTACATGTTCGTGATCAGCTCAAAAAACTCTATCGAATACTGTAGTGTGCAGAAATCGTTTTTGCTTCAGGTTTGCATTAGCTGCGCCTTATCTTTCCTTTTTTTGTTCTTTATAGTAAAAAGTTGTTCCCTTCTTCGTTTTTAGAAAACGTTTTTAATTAAATTACTAAATGAAAAAAGTGCATGGTAATAGAAATCAGTCAAAGCGCATGGATGAGATCAAGATGTCTTTTGCCTTGCTTATATAGTGTTATTTTTCTTCAACAGCGTGAGTCTCTTCTCAGAAAAGGTCACTTTTCTTTTTTTATGTGATGCGAAGGATTTTCCCAAGATGATCTCTTATTATGAATAAAATAAAGAAAAAGTTAAATATTTTATATTCTCACAGCCGCATAACTGCGTTTCTTTATCTGTCTTGTATTTTAATGAAAAACACTTGGTTTCCTTTTTTGGCGTTCTGAATGGCTAGATGACGTGTATGTGTTAGTTTTAAGTATTAGATATCTAGCATTTAGTGCTCTTTCCTTATCTCACATACGCCCACATATAGTCACATTAGAAGCATAGATCTGTTGCTTTATCGATGACACATAGATCAAGCAGATAAAGACACAAGAAAAAGATACATCATGTAGATACAGCATGTAGATATATTAGAGCCTTAGCGTATAGCACATCTTTTTTATTCGCATATAGGAATACAAATGTGACATTGGGTAGCCTATGTGGAAGGAAAGAAAAGGATGTTTTTTCGTTCTATCATAACAAATGCGTCTGAATGTCGACATATCCACCGCATTAAAATGTGCTATACGCTAAGGCTCTATTTTCACTTCTATTTGGAATGATGATTCACTGAAGACATGAAAGAAGAGAAGCAAAAAAGTTCTTTTCATTTTCTCGCATGGGCAGATATATCTTGCATGCAGAGTTCTGTATGTGTTACATGATGAATCCTTGTACGCTAGAGCTCTATTATAATAAAACTTTGTTACTTTCAATTATGGTGGGAAAATAATGAAATTTTTGAAGAATAATCAGCTAGATATGTAATCTTTTCCTCTTATTTAGATATAAAATATACTAGGAGAATAGGTTCTTTTATCTGAATATTCGTACGAACCTAGAATTTCTAGATTCCTTTTCAACGTGCAGGAAGCCAAGAGCCTAAGAACCTAATTGAAATATATTGTATCTCGAAAATTTTACGTTCGTGATGAGCGGTGAATGTGGTGAGAATGTTGAAGTCATTAGGAGAAGAATTCCCCATCCTATGAACCTTGTAAACAGTTATTAAAATAACTGATATTTATTGCCTATTTCGTATGCGAGTGAACCGCACCGAATAAGCGATACAGGATTCTGTCACCACATCTCGTTTTCCACCACAGGAAATCTCGTTTCCTCACGTTAACCTTTAAGGTTTTAAGAGCAAACTAACACAAGCCGGAGAGCTCCGGCTGAATGGGCAGTCTAGAAGACAGATAAAACTGTCCTCTTTTATTTTACGACAACAAGACGGTTGTAACATATATATATATATAGATCCGAGACATCAATATTGGAATATGTTCGTGCATTATACATTCCAGTAAAACGAGGATAGCCATGTACCTATTAGATGTGGTATGTTACGACCTACTAAGAGAAATTCAGAAGGATTGAATCGGGGTGTAGCTCATATGGTAGAGCGTGCGCTTTGGATGCGCAAGACATGGGGATTGATGCCCCGCACCTCCATTGTTTCTCTTTTTACTTTAATTCCGTATTTATGATAGATATATGGAACATAGGTCACACTATACTCGGTAATCGTGAATAAAATTAAATCATAAATAAAATGGATCACGATCCGCGAAGGTTTAATCCTGATTAAGTAGCGGTATCTATATATATTATTTAGAAAGAAGAAAATTATAGAATTAAATGTTATTAAGACGTATTTTGTTCATTTTGACAATTCCTCACGTCAGTAGACAAGAAATGAACGAGAATAAGAAAGTTAATGATTTGACTTTAAAGTTCACGAAAACGAATTTCAGACACAGATGAATTCCAAGAATACTCACGACACAAACTAGTTTGTACAAAACGGATCTGAAAAAGACATAGATTAAGGAGTCAAAAAAGGGTATACTATCACGATTCAACTTAACTAAACCTAGCAACCTATGTATTTCCTCATCAGAGAAGACATGCATGGAGGCCACAAAGAAAAAATCTCACAAAAAAAAGGTGAACGAAAAAAATGACAGTTGTGCTAGAAAGTAATAGTAAAAAACGAGGAATTAATAAAAGAAAAATTCGAAAGGATGAAAGTGACCGTAAAGAAAGAATGACAAAGCGTCAACGTTTTTTAGAAGAAAAAGCCGCAAGGATGAACGATCATTAACCCAAATCCACTCTCGCGACTCATTCGTGGCGCAATCGCGCTGTCACTATGATATCCCGCACGTCACGGCGAGGTCGCGATGAAATCCTGTATTCGATCGCGCTCTGCTCTTAAACTCGCGGCGTGATCTTGATCAAATCTTACTTTCAAAAAAAAAATTTTCTTTAAGATTCACTGCGCGATATGTAATCACGTCGCGCTCGCTATGATGTCGCGAAGTCACGGCGCGATCTCTGTATACTCGCGAACTCGCGGTAATTTTCTCTTATCGCGATCGCTATTTCGCGACACGACTCCCGCTTCCGCGACTTGCATCACAACAATAACTGCAGCGATTACAGAACAATCTAGCAAATGCGTCGACAGTCATGGTTCCAGAACTCGCTTCAAGATAAAAAACTGCTAAGGACCAATTAAAGTCAACGAGTTTTACGAGCAACGCGGCTTAAGCCACGTACCGGAATTTTGTTGAACATAGTGAGTAATCTTTTGAATTACAAGAACGCAAAAGAATTCTTTTTCTGTTATTTTAAAGTGAGCATTTATATATTTGGTATATAGAAATAGAGTCCGTATTTGTTTATATCATATATAGTAGACACGTGTAGGATTGAAGATGTGTTTTTGTTATTCTCGTTTTACATGTGATACAAAAATATATCAGTGTACGTTATGTACGAAACACTGATATTTTCTTAAAGTGGTGTGCGGACTAATTCACACTCAAATTTTTTGCAGTTTATATCTACTTTTTTCACTTTTTTCAAAGGGAATCGCATAAGAAAATAAGTAATTTATATACAAAAAAAAAAAAAAGTACACAGCAATTTTAAGGAACGAGAGAGTATAGAAACATGAATTCTTTCCACTTTGGTTGACACAAACTATTTTTTTGTCGAATAATTGTCGTTGGTGACTTTCATGATGTAGTGAGTAGCAATGCGGTGCTATTTGACGCACAGTGGATTGGGGTCAAGGGGGAAAAACAACACTACACTACACTACACTACACTTTTTCCACTACAGTAGTGACTTTGTAGTGGCCTCGTAGTGGCCTTGCAGTGACTTAATTTTTACCGT
>CAJNOQ010005975.1:0-14375 GCA_905250885.1 Didymodactylos carnosus
ATGAATTTAATGTTATACTTTTAATTTTCTGTCTGGCTACTGATGAAAATTTAGCAAATAAATTGAAACGTCTAGCTATAGATACAATTTTTTACGAATAAAAAAGCAATCTTATTTCTAATTATTTTCTAATTATAAAAAAATCGACTAGACGCAACAGGAACAAACGAGAAAACGTAGATATAAACAGAAGCACTAGTCTTCTTTAAATGTTTTTGTCCTTGAGATAAAAATAAAAACTCGACCACACACACTCTATATATATTTCTACTAAAAGACGTACATTCGGTTAAACTAAATCAAGACTTAAGTTAAGAGCAGATTCTCTTGCTGACAAGGCGTTTAAGAGAGTATTACGTTAAAACTGACATAGCTTACAATCTCGAAAAAAATGCTGTGACGTTTTATTGTGTCCATACTTACACAAAGTGCTATTTGATACAGATTTTCGAAAAGCAGGTTTTAAGAAGTAGTTTGATAATAATTTTCCTTATAGAAAGATGCTCTAAAGTCTTAGCTATCAAATGGCGAGAATTTTAACTCTCTAGCTCTTTCCATTCGTGGTTTATCGAAAAAACGATCGCTATCATTGCTTTCTAGGCCCATAGTAGAGGCATGTCTCGATGAAAAAGCAGTTCTCATTTTCTTTGCGCATTATTCATGATAAACTTATACTATTGTCTAAAAACTATAAATGTTTTACGCCGCTTTCTTCCAGAAAAAGGTGCTTCTCTTTGATAAACAGATAGTTTTCTACGTGACTCTTATACATAGATCAATGGCTGATCAAGTTCGAACGTATGTACTTTTTGAAACGTATGAAGATATTTCTTCTGAATATAAATTAAATAAAATAACATACAATGCCGCCGAAGCTGAAAAGTTGTTGAATCCGTTTTTGGCGTCAACTACAATTGCTGTAGCAGCAACAGCAACTTCATCAGTGGGAAACGAAAAATTAGCATGTGTTGGCTTTGTCGGCGGAAAAGAACGCATTCCAGAAGCCTGTAAACATTATCTCGAGTTATCAACAGAGGATATTCGTACTGTTGAAACGAAACTATATCAGAAGAACGAAGGCCTTTTAGTCGTCACGAAAGATCGCAAAGTAGCTTTTGTTTATCGAAATGTTGAATCAGTTTTCAACACTGGTCCGCTATCATCGTCTTTATTAGCGATCGATTATGTTCGTTACATGCTAGATATCTGTGAAAAAATAATCGTTATGCCGCCGGCTGAACTCGAATGGGATCCAGCTATGACCAAGCCGTTTCAAGATTCAGCCAATACTTATGTTCAATTGCAAGAACGAAGTGTTCGTCCGAATGAAATCATATCAATAATGGAAATTAATAAAAATCAATCATCTTACAATTTATCGCACTGTGATACAAAATGTACACATTTTTGTCGACAACAGCTCAATGTTTGCTCGCACGATCATCAACGCTACCTGTATTCATATCATTTACGTGAAGATATTGAGTTGACACGAAGACAAAATTCCGTTAATACAAAAGATCTAGAAAATGCACTTATTCATTCGAAAGATATACTCATTGATTATGATCGTGCATCTAGAACTGCTCAGGAAAAATGGATGAAACAGAGTTATTTTCAAAATTTCAAACAACGTTCATTAAATGTATTTCAATGTTTTGTTTTCGATCATAAACAAAGAGAATTTGAAGATTTATTAACTAATATTGTAAATGCATATGATAACCTTGTCGCGCGAAAATTACGTGAGAAAGAAAAGCGTTTAGCCAAAAAAGTAGTCAAAGTCTGCCAATTACATTCATGTTCATTAAAATTCAGTAAAAAACATCATGGATTTTTCTCACATGTTGCTTCAACAGTTCGTTCCATATTTGATATATCTGAAGAACCGCCATCGAAATTCGAACTTGATTACAGAGCACGCACAGAACGATGCTCAGATATTTGTTTAACATTATATGATATCTTGAAACGACTAGAGTCATCGACCTCAGCATCGGATCGTATGTGTGACTTAAAACAGATTATTCAAGATTTAGATGAAGATTCATTAAGCTGTCGTATACATTATGAACATAGGTTTTCTATTCAAGAGAAAATTCGACAAGCATGGAGAGATTGTGTTCAGACTGGCTTAGCGCAGCTGCAAGACGAACTGGAAGAAACAAGACGATCATCATTGCAGAATATGTTAAACTGGCTAAATGAAAATACACACAAAACAGATGAAACACATCGATTCGAATTGAATATCCTTTTTTACGAGTGTAGCCCAATTGTCGACGTAGAAGGAAATGTTGTGGATTATAAAATAACAAGAAAAGGCTTTGAAATCAAACAACGGCTGCCATTGGGAGCAAATGAAAAACCAAAGGATGTATCACTTTCTCAAGTCATCTGTGTAACAGATAAAATTGGCTATTTTAACTTTAGTAATTGGCCAAATGGACGATCATCTTTGTATTATTTTAATTTTGCAAATCCATCATATGCGGAGATTGAACTCCAACAAAAATTGTTGTCACCAGAAACAAGACTGATCATTGATGAGAAAGCTAATATCTATCTCATCTATGATAATTTGAATCGACGAGCTGAACGTGGAAAATTAGATGAACGAACAGGACGATTGCAAGCACCGACACCTGTGTCGAATTTGTACGGTCAAACGATTGAAGATTTAGTGATTGCCGACGGGGACGCCATAAGTACGCCAATTTTAAATCATATTTCCACGATATGTTTCCTGCAAGGAAATGATTCGGTGTTACTCTTTGATCAAAGTTTTAGCCTCATTGAATACCGATACCTAAGCGGTACATTGAAATTTATATGTAAACGTGTGAATCAAGATACATACATTAAGAAAATTTCGCTGAAACCAGCTGATGGAAAATATACACAGGTATCAGCTGTCCCTGGTGGTAAATGTATTTTGTTACAATGTGAGAAATCGCTTGATATTTATGATTTAACATGGTCAATGATTGGGTCTATTCCAATACATGATACAAATTTGTTTAGTGGATATAAAACATTCGCCGATCAAACAAATACCTACGTGGTTTTAAATGAGCATACTAGCGAGTGCTACGTTTATTTACTGCGCGGTTTATCAGCAGCACGCACATTGGATATTGAACGTGCTTCCGTTGAACAACTCAAAGGTTTTCCACTGTTAGATATATTTTATCTAGCTCAGAGAAAGTTTGGACCGTCGTCTGACTGTATCGGTTGTCCGCGAAAAACACAAATCACTCTGATGCTACCAAGCGACTTACTAATAAAAGAAGATAAGATCGATACGTATTTCACTCAGTTGTTTATTATTGGTATGTGTTTACAAATCGAGTCTTTAACTGATCCGGATTACAAAAATATATTTCGACGTTTACCACAAATTCAAATCAGTGATTTCAAACAAATATTAGGATCGCGTGTCCCCATTCATGTAGCAACCATCGAAGAATCAAATATGTTCCCGTTGCAGGATGGTAAAAATATTACTGATGAAATAGCGGCGTGGAAGAGTTCAAAGGATACTAAGACAGGACTTGTCCAACGTATAACAGAATTAAGTAAGCTTTGTTCGTTCTTTTCATTGTCCTTCAAACTATATTTCTCTGTTTTCTAGTTCGCATTGGTGCATATGAAACAATTTTACAAAATTGTCAACAAAAAGTGAAAGTAACTGCTATTGTGGGACGTCAAAGCGGCGGTAATCCGTTATTTTAATTAATCTCAGTTTTAAGTTAATCCGAGAAGGTCTTAAGAAGTTCAAACGTGCTAAGCTGAACTGTTTTATCTTTAGCTGTCTTCTGAATGCACATTGCCCGGTTTTCTCGCTAGTTCACTGTATTTTGTATTTCAGGAAAATCTTATTTGTTAAATCGTTTAACTGGCACAAGATTTAACGTTGCTGCAACACGTTGTACGGACGGAATTTGGATGTCTGTTACTTTCGTCGACGGGCAACCACTAATTGTACTTGATTGTGAAGGTCTGTTTTCTACCCGTCGAAATGACCTAGAAGAAATGAAACTCTGCCTGACGCTATCAGCACTAACTGATATTTTATTATTAAATCAAGATTTATCGTTCAATCGTTATTTGACACAGCTCTTTAGTAATTTCTCAAAAAGTTGTGACCGTATGAAAGGTTCAAATTTGTTTAAAGGGTTTCTTATGATGGTTATTCGAGATGTGTCAACTCAAGATGCTGATGGTGCTTATACCGAATTAGTTAGTAATATAAGACAACAAGCTGCTAATAATCGTTCATCATATCTTCAGAAGTTATTCGGTGGAAAAATACGCGGTCAATGTTTACATCATTTTGAAAATCGTGTGTTTGTTAAAGAAATTGAAGATATGCGAAAATTAATACTTGAATTACCTTTTCGTTGGAATAGTGGCCAAGAGTTTTTAGAAAGTTTAAAATTAACCTTGGCACAAGTACATACGGACGATGATACAGTAATGGACGTTCATCGGTTGAAAATGTCATTTTCAAGGTTGGAGCGAGAAGCACATACAATGCTTATTCAAGGTGAGTTACATATGAATAATTTGCAATATGCCGTCTTAATTCTCAAATTTTTTTGTGCCTTTGTTTCAGGTGGCAGCCAGTTTTCGACATGTGGCAAGTGTATCATAAAAATTCAAAAATTGACTGGTGAAACAGGAGAAGAGGAAATAATTATTAATCAAGAAAAAATTAATTTCGTGGCTTACTTGTACAATGATGAGAGCACTGAACGTATGGAAGAGGACGATGAACTGGCTCGGACAGCATTATTGTTTTTCGATTTGATTTCTGAACATTTCAAATGTAACTATAATGAATCATATCATAATGTATGGTTTACAAATGTTGACAATGTTTTGAAACAAACCCTAGAACATCGAATACAATTTATTTTGTCGTATGTACAACAACAAATGCCAACTACGGAAGCAACATACGCCGCAGATATCAAAGATTTTGAGGTCTCGTTAAAAGGAAAACTTGATCTGTTATATCAAAAGTCCAAAATATGCATCCGTGAATGTCGGCGATGTAAACGGTTATGTGTTAAACATAACGATCATCGAGATGATTGTAATTGTGAAACGGATCATCTCTGTAAAGAACCGTGTGAGTTATGTACTTTATCATATTTGTGCTGTAAGTTATACGGACATGATAACAAACACCATTGCAATGGAGGTCACGTCTGTGGTAAACCATGTACGGTAACAAGTACATGTACGATGTTCTGTGCACTAGACTCGTCGCATGAAGTTCATGATTGTTTAAATCGACATTATTGCACGGAAAAATGTTCGCAGCATCCACAATGCGACAAAATTTGTTCATATGATATCAGATTGGTGCATGAAGAGCACTACTGTGGCGAGCAATTTTGTCCATATACATGTTCAATCGAAGGATGCCGACAACGGTGCAGGTTTAAAAATCATTTTCATCAAAATCTGATTGCTAATAAGCAAGAAAATGAATTAAAAGTATTGCTTGACGGTTCTGTTAAAGAACATATAATCAATTACCATATATGCTCAAATGAGCATGCCTGTATCGAGACTTGTATTCAACCAGGTGTTTGTGGTATTGGTTATGATATCGTTGAAAAAGAATGGACAAATGAAATGAACACTTTTCCATATAAATTTTATGAACCAAAACCTGCAAGATCCAAATGTGTTCTAGCAATCTCATTAAAAACAAGAACACATGCAGGCGTATCACATAACTGTAAAATTGACCATCGATGTGGTCATCAATGTCCTGAATGTCGAAGTTTTTGTCAATTGCCTCACAGTCATCCCGAACCGTATCATATGACCAATACACATCGAAATAAAGAATGTAATGTGTTTGTAACAAAACATGATACAACATCTGCAGCAAGGTCCGTTGTAGTTAAAACTGAAGGAAAATCACGAGAATACAAACCAGGTATGTTAATGTTGTATTTGTTGTTGTAAATATACTCGTCACATCTGTCACTTACAAGTTAATGGTTGTCTAACGAATAAGAAGCATTTAACAACAATTTCTCATGTTTCATTAGTGTCTGTTCATGCAAGAAGGCATTTAGAGTTGGTTCTACTTGACTTTTTCTCTCTTCTCTGAAACGTAGAGATTTTTTGTGTTTTATTACGGCCGCTCTCAGTTTTATTCATTGCTTATTGTATAGGTGAGTCGTGCAAACCAGAAATATGTAGTGAATCGTGCGAAAGAAAAGGACGTACTCATTTCCATTTAAAGTTGTGTCTAGGAGCGGATGAGTGTTGTGATAATTTATATCCATATGTTAAACATTCCAGAGAGCAATGGTATCCGTTCACCGATCGTGTTTATGACTTATGGTTATGTGAAGCTTATTGGCATTCATTAGGCTGGGAAGTACCATATACTGACGACGTTAGTTCAAGAATTAACAGCTGTTCATACTATTGTTCACATCCAACTCATGTCAGCGACACTCAAAGTTTTTGTACGCAAACAGCATGGCACACAAATGAACATACATTTGCATGCAAACATGATAGTTTTGATAAATTATATATTGTTTTCTGTTGTGATACAACAGGATCAATGAGTACCTATATCGAAGAATCAAAACAAACAATACAACGGATAATAGAATCAGCTAAGGCAATTAAAGATGTACAATTCCGTTTTGTTGCCTACCGTGATCATCCACCTCAAGATACAACATATGTTCAACAATCAAATCCAGACAATTTAACAACTGCAGTTGTGGTGACAACATTTATAAATACTCTTACTGCTGATGGTGGTGGCAATGGACCAGAAGTAAGTACTTTTATAACCATAATCATCGAGAATGCAGTGTATTATCGCTTTTTCTTTAATTTAACATTAGGCAGTACTTGACGGCTTAAATGAAGCTGTGATCAACACACGATGGCGTGATTCAACTACACTGAAATATATTGTTCATATTGCTGATTCTCCACCGCATGGTTCGATTTATACAGGCGGGAGTGGTGATCATTGGCCCGGCGGATGTCCATGTGGTCTGACAATTGAAAAAATAAGTGATGCTCTCAATGCGAAAAATATTCGATATAAATTAATGAAAATTGGTTCCTATCCAAACACGATGGCATCGATATTTCGAACGCATATCAGAAATTACGAAGAAAGTGATTTAACTGGAGCTCTAGACCTGAGTACCAAATTCGTCGGCATTCTCGCCCGTGATCTTCAAGCCGAAGAAATCGACGTAGTAGTATGATTATAGCAACTAGAAACATTTATTTTCTTGTGTTGTATTTTAGTCAAGAAATGTTTTTATTTTTGTTCTTCATAGATTTCTAAACCTTGATTTCAAAAAGAAACAGTTCTTACTGTGAAAACAAGTTGCTTTTCTGTATTTTAACGAACTCGCTGACAATATCTTTCCATAAATGGTACAGCAAGTAGAGAGAAAACCAAATCATATGATGCTCTTTTCACAATACTAAAGATGATTTTGGTTTCTAAAAACCAAAAGAACAGCATGGAATAGTTTTATTTATTTGAATGAATAGTTTTTAGTGATGACAACTGCGATATTTTATGATCGCTTATTTCTGCTATAGTTTACTACAATTTCATAAAAGCCAATTTGATATGCAGTTTTCATAAGGAATTCAATGGCAATAAAACAACAAGCATTTGGACATGGTATCTGGTTTGCATGAGGTACCTGAGCTGCCACTTAGCGGCTTCGAATAACTTTGAAGGAGGAAAAGTAACATAAAGTAAAATAAAATAAACGTTGCTATCAGATTTGCATGGTCGACTATGTAATTATCTTCTTCTTTCAAAGTTACCCGAAGCCACTGAGTATCTATCCGGGTACCTCATGGAAATCAGATACCACATCCAAATAACACATAATAAGAGTCTCGCTTGGCTCCCGGTTTGAAGAGGACACCTTAGGCTATTAAGTCATAAAAAAACCAATATATTGCCACATTATCATTTACAGTTAGGGGACGGTTTCCTAAAGGGCTCCTAGAAAACCGGTCACTGAGAAATACTTTCAACTGTGTTTTAGTTATAAAAAGATAGCTTACAGTTTTAACTATCGAATCGCTAAAAATCACAAGTTTCTACCGCCTTTTGTTCTTTAGTTATTCAAAAAACTACTGACCAGCATATGAAAATCCATCAGAAAGAACCCGTTTGGAACCCGGTGAAACCGACACATAGGAGCGCATTAATAATAGAATTAGCTTGTTGTTGTATTGCTATTGAATTCCTTATGAAAAACTGCATATCAACTTGGCTTTTATGAAATTTTAGTAAACTGTAGCTGAAATACACTGATTGAGGCAACCCTCTAAAACTCAGTAGCCCCGACCGAGACCCCGAAGCCATTTTGGCAAAACCCACAAATCGCTGCATGCACTATGATAGCACACTTGGATGAGTGCTACAGGAAAATTAAAGATTTTCTGGATTTGTGCTCTTCGTGCGTCATCTGTTACAAAATAACGAAAGCATGCTTCGAGCTTGCGTGGTGTTGTAGTTCACACTATCTACTATTTATGGCAAAATCTGCAACATTAGGTGTTCTGTTGTTACTAAATTACAAGAGTTTAAACTTTGCAAATTTTCAAGATGGTGAAATCCACGTTTTTCGGGGCTTTTTGTAAAATTTCAATATCTCAGCAACGATACAACTTTTTGATTTGCGCCTTTTCCTAAAGTTCATCAAAATGTTTGGTCTACAAGAACCCCAAGAAAAAGTTTTGAGAACAACGATTGAAGACTATTCCGCTGTAATAGGCCGTGACTCACGTGCAATGGCTCTTAGGTATTTCGCATACTCTTGTTAACTAAAATCCGAGTAATTCTTCGTCAATAGGATGCCAATAGCTCATCTCTAAAAGATCAGCTATAGGCTACGTAAAAGGTATTTTCCTCATTTTTCTCTCACGCACAGGACAAAGTAAATATATCACAGGATAGCATTTAAAATTCTCTACAGAATATGTGTGACAAAACAGTTAGCAGTAGTGCCGTGATAGCAGTAGAGCGCTTAGAATAATTTTACGTATACAATATAGTAAACGATCCTCGTTTGTGTGATCCCTTATTCTCTCAAACAAGCAAACACACATTTTTCTATTATACTTCTTCTATTATGGGACGCGGATTACACTAGCAGTCCACTCTATGCATGGCCTAACAACCGGCGAAAAATAATTGAGCAGATATTGTAGGCCATTTCTCCGAGAGAAAAAGCCTCGTCGTAAAGACATTGTACCTTTCGTATAAGTCTGCAATACCGAGAAGTCACTATTTATGGAACTGAGTTTGAACGATGTAAAAAAGGCCTAAAAGCCAACAAAAGTAAGGAAAGATATAACGAAAAAAATAATTTCTTAAACGTATTCAAATTCGATAGATAGATAGAATTAAGATTATGCTCGGCACCATTTATTGTATAGTGTCTGGTGAATGGGACCTTTCCAGATCTTTGTGTCAAAAATATCGTAGCCTAGATACCGAAAATTTCCATACCTATTTGCTTCGTTTAATCTGCCCATACCTACACAAAGCAGCCTCTTTTTCGCTAGCCAGACTATTTTATTTATTCTACACTGTAACACAAGTATTAGGCATCCATTAGAAGCTAACAGAGTATTATTCTAAGATACAATCTAGACTCTCTGCATAAAGTCCAATATCAGATCGTACTTACGATTTCCGTAAAGAACATATAAAGAATCATTCCCATATGCTTTCTACTAAAAATTTCGTAAAATTCCACAATCGCCTGCTGTGAACTCTCTAGCGCTTTGAACAATCTTCTATTTTGAATCTGAATCGTTGTATAGGTTCTCTCAACAACCAGAATGAGATGAGGATTTCGTATGTTCGCCAAATATCTCATAGACGATGCTCGTTTCTAAACGCGTGAGTCCATGGAGAACATCTGCACAAACGTGTTGTAAAACTTGTCATCGGCAGGAGACGCCTGGCTCAGGTATATATTTTTTTGTCTAGGGAACCTTAATCCAAATATCTACTTAATTTTTTCGCGAAGGTATTAGGTAAAGCGCAAAGAGAGGTATTCCAAGTTTTCGTGACGGAATTACATCAGCAATGCGGTGGCTTTACTAGGCAATTTTTCCGGAACACGAGCAGCAGAACCTAAAACCAAGGTGACCATTGGAAAGAGCAGCTCATTTGCTACTAGAACGCATATATATTTCTTTCGATTAATGCTTGGTTGGAGAACAGAACATGCATCTAAGTAAAATAACGGATGATTCAGAAATAAACGGACTTTTTTAATTTTACTATAACTTTGTCAGTTTTCATCCAATCGACTTCACCTTTTATTATTAGATTCTCCTTGAAATTCTCTACTAAAAAATATATTTTTATTAATGAGGATAGTTTCCGTTAATTTTTTTTAAACGATGCAATCGATTGGTCCAATTTTCACAACTTTTTAAACTGTTTCTGTTCTAATTTTTTTCACAGATCGTTTCAGTTCTTCAATTAAAGTTTGTTTTGATCGTATAATATTTCAATTAATTTGTTATACAAATTCAGTCCATATACTATAGTCCAAGAGATTGAGATCAGGACTATTTGGTGGCCAACGTTGTTTGTCGATTATTTCAGGCATGTTATCGTAACACCATTTCATTGAAAGTTTGTCCGTGTGTGGCTTGGCTCCATCCTTCTGGTATGTCCATCATCTCCAAATTGTTTATCACCGTATTTTTTAGCAATTGGAAGTACTTTATCCATGTAACGTTGATGATTCATGATGCCATTTTCAAAAATTACCATTGGTGTAATTCCTTTCGAACAAGCAGCATCTAACCATACCATGACTTTTGCTGGAAACTTTTGTTTTTGCTTGATTCTGCCGTTAGCATCACCTTCAGCACGATCTACTGCCTAGATTCTATCATTTTGCGACTGTACATACCGTCCAGATCGAAATATTTTTCATCAGAAAACAATATTCGTAAAGTTTTTGTTTTATCGAAATTGTTCAAAATCCAGTTTGCAAATTTAATTCTCTTCGCTTTTTAACGATCAGTGAGAGTCGGTTCGACAGGTTTCTTGTAAGCCTTCAATCCGAGATCATCATTAAGCATTCGAAACACCGAAGTTTGAGAAACGTTCAATTCCGCAGTCAATTTTCTTGTTGATAGTCGTTTTTTCCGTTTAAGTCTACCTTTGACTTTCTGAACCACTTTTTTTGATCTCGCAGTACGTGTACGTCCATGAGGATACGATAACTGAATTCGCCATGTCTTGCTGATCATTTTGCACCATTCGTAAACTTGACCTTTCGAAATATTTTCCTTCAAATCACGGAATATTTGTGCTGGTGTTATTCCTTTTCCTTGTTTATAAAGTGCCAGTTTCTGCAAGTCATTACTTTTCATTTTCTAAAAAATTAACTTTGAAAGATTTAAGAAAGAAAGACACATGTTTTGTAGAGAATTTCAAGGAGAATCTAATAAAAAAAACTGAAGCCGATTGGATGAAAATTGACAAAGTTATAGCAAAATTGAAAAAGTCCGTTTATTTCGGAATCACCTGTTAGTTCATTAGATACATGTTTCTTGCTATTGTCCAACCATTAGAATCGCTTATCGCTGCATACGTGATGTCACTTTATGACACTGAAAATATCGTATTTATACATTTTCGATATCGCTCTTTAAAACGGTATTAGCAGATTTCTATAATTTCAATCTACAACCCACCGCAACAGACGGTGACAGTTACGCGTTTTAGCCGATCTCAATCATTACATTACAGGGCTTTTTGTTGGTATACAATCGTAAATATATTAGAGCATTAATTAACATTACAGAGAGAGATTCTAGAATCGGTCTTATTAGACCACATTTAGGCTGAACAAGTTTAGTTCGTTCCACCTCAGCACTATATTTAAGCATTGTTTAGACATCGTTTAGCATATATGTATCAGAGATCAGCACGGGCCGGGATAGAAAATTTTATGGAGTGGTCGGGCTCGGGCCGAAAGTATTTTGGTCTGGTCAGGCCGAGCCGGATCAAGAATTTTTCTTGGATACATAACGGAAGAAGCCGGTCAGTTTATTCAGCCGCATTTTATGCAGGCTGAATTATTATTTTTAGAAAACTGAGGATACTTTGCTTTAAGCAAAGTATC
The DNA here is from genome assembly GCA_905250885.1 of Didymodactylos carnosus. NCBI lineage: Eukaryota > Metazoa > Rotifera > Eurotatoria > Philodinida > Philodinidae > Didymodactylos > Didymodactylos carnosus. The sequence goes on from CAJNOQ010005975.1 coordinate 12,195, forward strand.
CTCAGTTTTCTAAAAATGTACTGTTCACGCATAGATTTCTAATGTGTATGAGTAGTCTGCACCGAGAAATACTGTTATCAGTGGCGCGCCACCTCTGGCAGAATTATTTCTTTGGTTGATTATTCACCGATAAAAAAGCGCCGTTCGAGGTGTATTCTATGGATGCTCATGTTCAGTAAATTTTGTTACTTATGGGTAAAAGAATTCAAGCTATTGGAGACAGCATCTATTTACATTCACTTTTAATTCATTTAAATTTATTTATCCATTTACATTTATCTAGTTGTTCATATTTCAATTTGTCTATCGGTATCTCTGATAGCAATCTCTGAGCTCATCATGCTATATGACGAGACAAGTGATGATTCGTCTTCATCACAGCACGAGGATGGAAAGGATGAGTTTCAAATGATAAAACTAGGTAAAGGACACTTCTTTCATTGGGCCTGAAATTTCCGGCCCGTGCCGAGAGCTGATACTTTCACAGTATTTAGCAGTTACGTAGGTCTACATGATGTGAAAGCTTCAAAAAAATACTCGTTCATTTGACGAAGTCATAGATTTTCCAATATATATGTATTGTTTGAGTATTTAAACATTTAAATGTCTAAGCATCTAGGCAAATGAGCCTTGTTGAACATATTTAAGCGTTATTTAAGCACTGCTTGAGTATTGTTTGAGCATATTTAAATTTGTTAAGAATACTTTAATACATTTACAAAATTTAGTAGGCTAATGTATTAGTAAATGCATTATATGGCTAAGAAAAAGTCCGTTGCTAGTATGACAAGAAAGAAGATGTTGAAAGAAGAAATGGTGCACAAAACAACGATTGTACTGACGGAAGTCTATTTATATCGCACAGTTCGACTTCCGCTGTCGATTTAGAAAAAAACCTAAATGCTTTAACCCTTTGGCGACGGGAGACGTATATGTACGTCCTGTCTTCCCACTAGAGAGAAAACTATCAATAAAATTTTGTTTGTTCAAAAACCGAATGTTAAGTATGCTGTTCGACCCAGTTTTGTCTGCTGATCTCAAATATGCTATTACTTTTGCTTGAAAATATAAGAGAAGTGAAAAGGGCGCAAAATAAGTGAAATGGCGAAGGTCAGAGGTGAGTGTGTAATCTTTCTGTTAAAAGTTTCTCATACGCTTTTCGGAATCATAGGTTTCTATGATTATTTTTTCATGATTATGATGTACATTGCATGCAGATTCGACAGTATAAAGAGCGACCCTTAGTTCGCCACCCTCGCTCTTCTACGTATGTTTCAATCGTGGGTGCTCGTTCTCAGTGACTTTTCAGAAGCACACAATAGTTAATCTTCATACTTTGGCAAGATAATCTACAGACACTGTAGAGCCTTTGATGCGAAGTTGAAGTCAAAATGATGCTCCTAGACTGAGTTGTGAATTTTTTTCGAAAAGGAGCTCGAAGTTTCAACAAAAAACCGCGAACCTCACGCGTAAAATAGCTGTATTTCACAGACTACTAACTACCAACTCACGAAATTCATATCGTAGGTAGAGTAGAGTCGTAACTACATTTTGGTAAAAAGAAAAAGTTTTCATCTTTCTTAGATGAGGAGCTATTGATATTTTACGGAAAAGAAATAAATCACTTATACCTCACGAACCACCCAGTAAAAGAGACCAACACTTGGTGGATGATCAGCATTTGGTAAGAACTATGACCACACAAAATTAGAAGTCATTAGCTGTTATGATTCTTGAGTTACGGGAGTGTTGCGACATTTGCCTATATATGGGCTTCCCGTCGCCAAAGGGTTAATTCAGTTAGACCCAGTTGTTCTTATAAAATAATTTCTTTTTCAATCTTTACTCTGCACTTGAGTAGGGGTGCAACAGTTCCAGTTCCTGTAGTTCTTAACAACCGATCACTAGTTCAGTTCCTGTTGAACAGGAACTGGTTGCCAATTCTTTTCGAAAGAACGCGAACTGGTTACCCAGTTCTTTTCAAGAATTCAAAATAAAATAACACCGCTGTAGCTAGTTATACTGACTTGTTTAGTCAGCTAAACACACCATCTACCTCTGGCGCACTACACAAAGCCAATGTAAGTAGGTTCACCAGTTTATTTCTATTTTAATTTTTTGAACGCGAACTGATAATCAGTTTCCGTTCTTTTAAAAAGAACTGGTACCAATTCTTTTCAA
>CAJNOQ010005976.1:0-14374 GCA_905250885.1 Didymodactylos carnosus
CTTTTAATTCGTCACTAGTCAACGTAGATTTTTTACAGTTAACTCGTGTACATTGTTTTGTCTAATCTGTCAACGGTTTAGTTTCAGCTAAAGATATTCTCTATTTATTGACAAATGTAGGATGAAAGTCTGATTAAGTTTAAATTGTTACCATAGATAGAATATCCACAAAGAAAATCGATGAATTTTTGTCCAGAATTTCTGAAATAGTCTTCTGTGGATTTGAAAACTTGTAGTTTACAAATACAAACTATTTTCTTTGATTCCGATTTTCCTTCTCGAAACATAAAGGTAATGGTTTGGGCGAAAATTAAATGATTAATTGATTTTAATTAATACTAATTTTAACTATTCTGATCGAGTAAAGTTCCATTTCTAAGCTAAACAGAGAACCGAAAAAGTCAAGTAACATCTCATTCAATAGAAAATTTCAAGCTCTACAAGACGGCCTACTATCCATGTTTAATTATTCATCTTTGAAGGCTGAAGTAGCCGGTTTTTTTTCAGTAGGAAACCATTCAATTCAAAACGTCCTGCTAAATCTAAGCCTGTAGCATCCAAACGGAACAGAAAAGCAAGTTCTTTCGAAACCATTGAGAACTGACGGTAATACAGAATATGGTGCTAGAACACACTGGAAACGTCCGTTTAATGTCTTGTTTTGTGCTTTTGAGCAGTAATAAGTTCAGTATTTTGTCTATTTTTCTAAAACTAAATACTATGTTGAAGCTTTTAATCAGTCCGAAAAAGTAAGAAGTAGCCGGTCTTGTAGTCCATGAAATTGAACCAGATAAGATGCTACTTGAATTTTCCTCGTTAAGTCGGTACCGTACAAAAATCAAGACTTCAAGTTTTCACTGCTTTTTTAGTCGAAAAGCGAGTTGTTCGAAGAAGCCTTACGGCTGATTTGACTCAAACAATAAAATATGGATTTTATCTTAGGTTAGTTCAAACTAAGACTTCAACTAGTTACGTAGAAGAACTGTACACGAGTTGTCTTAAAATTTGAGTCGACAAATAAGGAAAATAATAACTGTGAACCAGTTAGAAAAAAATTGATGAGTTGACGGGTTAGGAGTAAATTCTTTTGTACATCTACATCGTACAAAAAAATCTCAAAATTTCATGATTACATGTTGAGACCAAACTGTTTGTTTTGTTATAGATTTGGTCATGGTGCGCAAAATTAATTATTGATCTTGTATTATTTATAATGCCTCATATAACCTCAATAAATGATCTACCATCAACGACACTTAATCATTTGAAAGTACATATTATTTTCGTTTAGCTGAATAAAAGACAGACTCTGTTTTGGATGTTTTAGGATATATTTCGATCGTTGATACTTCTGGCTCGTCAAAATATTCATTTTTTAAAATCATTTCAAGATGAACTTTATTCTAAAGCAATTGCCAATAGAGTCGATCTTATTCATGAATATCTCAAAGAAGTATTACAAAAATTAATTGATAGTAATGATGATATTGATTTATTATTAATGCATGATACACCAGTTGCTACTATCGACAAGCAATAGCAAAAGATTATTGAACCTGTTTGCTAAAATGATAAGTGGACGAACATTACTCTTATTCGTACATTCTTTCCCATTAAAATGTCTTATTTTAATGAGAATAAGAAAATGTAAGAAGAAGATGATACTTATTTTCATCATAAAACCAATAATAGTAAACCTTAAGGCAATTTTGATTAAAATAAGAGAGAGAGAGAGAGAGCGCAAGAAGATTCTTTTTCATTCCTTTTCTCATCATCCCATATAGTTACTCGCTATTTATTTATCAATTCTCACCATCAACGCCGTAATAGCTGTATTAGTCTCCTCTTATTTATGCGATTTTACCTTTTTCGGTATGTCATTTAAATTCTTGTCACCTAAACACTTGTGTACTTATTAATGATCTTTACACCTCTTAAGAGGTGTAAAGATCATTAATAAGTACACAAGATAATCAAATAATTAACTGAATTCAGTTAATTATTTGATTATCTCAGATGATATGAGGACGTTAACTTGTTAAAACATATCTTAAAAATACTATAGACTATAGACATATTAAAAATGATGAATTTACATATTAATTTCTAAGTATTTTTTTGTCTCTCATAATGAAATTTCCATTTGCCATTTATCATTGGCTTCTCTCTTTGAAGATGTTAACATACATTATCCTGTTTCATCAATAGTAAAGTTTTTTCTCTCACTGTCTAAACTAAGAGAAATAACGAACAGATAAATTTTGATTGTTATTAGATGCATAATAATTATGCATATGAACTATTTTATTCTGGAGTAAACGAACAGAGTATTGATACAGATGTAAATTAACAATTTAATTTTTCGATTATTTTAATTTTTTGTTAATTTTATGTTTGTTAAATGAAGATTTTTGATGAAAAACATCACGTGCATTCTTTTAATATAGAAATTTTAAGGGACGAGAAAATAAGCGATCTCGGATAATTAGCAGAATGGATCTCGTAGATAAAAACAAGACAGAAAAGATATTTAAATTTATCCGTTTCTGCATAAAAGATCTTGCAATACAAAAGAGAAAAGATTGTATGAATGATGATCGGGGATGAAAGCATGTGTCATGACCACGTTATGATCTCGTTATTACAGTTATATTATACAGTAAGTATCTTCGTTGACTTTATTGTACCATGTAGCTATTTTTTTCTCACAATGTAAATACAAATGGTGTTGAAAAAGGTTTTGCTAAATGCTGTAGTGATCGAGGAAAGATAGAGTAACAACGATAGAATAGGGAAGAGACTCTTTTTCCGAGACTTTTTATGCAGGAATAGACAAATTTATTTTTCTGAGATCTTTTCTGCCACCTTGTATACGATATCCATTCTGCTAATTTTCCAAGATCTTTTCTGATATTATCCCATTTTGAGTAAAGTTACATCGATGAGACAAGCTCAACACTTAGATGTGACATTTACTATATGAGAAAATTATAATGTGTAATAGAATAGATTAATTATCGAACGTAGTTCCTAAATGACATCATTGACAGAGCCACGCTGGCTGACAGCAACATTTACACCTTATAATCGACAAAAGTTTGAAGGAACCATAGTTCTACTTAGTACTGTTCAAAGTTTTGATAGACAACAACATACCCGATAAGAATTGTTCTCTTCACTTTCAGACCTATAGGAAAGATAACTTTTGTTTAGTGAGTAAGAAAAAATAAGCTACAATGAGTGACACACGATACAAACGGTATCTCATTCAAATGAATTAGAATCAATAGAGAAAAAGGTGATTGATATAAACATCGTTTTTTCAAACAACACTTTTCAGTCAAGTTAAAATCATTTCTACAACCAACATAGCATGAAAAATAGCACACGACAATGGCTTAATGATGTTATCTTGAATTTATTTTGTAAATATATTTGCTCATACACAACAAATTATATAATAGACACTACAAACACATTAATATATTTCATATTTAACATAAACAAAATTAGCCTTACAAAATGATCATTTTATACTTGTTGTTATTGGTTTTTTTGTCACAATAATGGTGATAAAAGTATGTTTGACTTTAGAAATTAATGAAGCATGTAAAAAAGAGGTTATAATTTAATAATACACAAAGTAAATTAATCAATAAATTTTCATTTTTGAAAGACATCATATCGATGAGGTTCTTCTAATGTTTCATAATAGTCAACATTGTTGACTATTATGAAACATATCAAAATTATAATAGATCAATGGACAAATTTTGTTGAATCTATCTGTCATCTAAATTATCTTCTTACAATAATTCAAATAAACTTTTATTTGTTATTAATCCTTCACCATTAATATTACAAAAAAGAAAATGGACATATCGTTTTGTGTCTTTGATGTTTGTCGACAAGTTTTTGACGGTAAATAGAACATTATCTTCAATAAAATTTATCAATATCAATTTGTCTGCTATAATTATTGTCTAATATTTCAAAAATATATTTTAATAATAAATTATTTTTAATTTGGATAATGCGATAAAATCTTGTAACGTCAATTTTGTCATATTATGTTCATCTAATTTATAGAAATTAAGCAATCATTTTTATGGAGTTTAGTAACAACGTTCAATTCTATTACGGAATCATCAGATTTGCATTAAAGAAATCATTGAAAGTTAGACCATCAATTTGACAATCAAATAGAGATGAATTTTTCGTTAATATTCAGTTATTTTTAATTCAAAATTCTATTTTATTGCTCATAGTATGTCACAAATCTTCATTGACTATTCTTGAATTTATACATTAGAAAATAATTGTATTCGGTCTATTATTATTAGATGTGTAGAGTTTACTGATAAGTATTTATTTTCATCGTTTGATTGATGATCATCATCGCTAACCACAATATTTATGAATATTATTTTAATCGAGTTTCGTTCAATCAAATATAAAATAAAGGCGTAGTCTAACTTGTCATCGTCAAGTTTAGATGATATGTGCCTTGTAATTTAGTAACAACTAGTTATCCATTGATAACAAACGAAATTAACTGAAGAAGCCGCATCGTTCATATGGCATTTTATATCGTCAAATTTGTCAACTAATGATGAACAGAAGATATGATAAAATTAAAAAAAATGATTGAAGATTCTTCTTCTTATTATTATTGTCCTTATAATTTTTCTCTTTTCATGTTTTTTTGTTAGTAATCTATTTGTTCTACGAGTGATATACATGACTGAGACCGCCTTCTGAATAATTGACTATGTATACTATATCCATTTCGCCAATAGACAAACTTTTAAATCAAACAAGCTCTTTTATGACGTATTTATCTTGAGAGAATCTTTTTGTAGTTTTCGTGGTATAATTAACACGTAAAGTTTTACAAATCGTAATCTAAACCGATGCGTATGTCTACAAGTTGACTAGTTTATCAGGAATTCTTTCCAAAATTTTTAGCGGACACAAATAAGCAGTATATATATCTTCTTGTTGATCTGATGTATTAAGTAACTAATTGTGTCATTCGAGTAAAATGTGTCGGTATTTCTTAATATAGAAAAATGTGATGAGTTTATTCCAGATGATACTTCTATCTGAGCACAAAGTTGTTAATCTCTCGTTTCATCAGTGAATAACAGAAGAAAAATAAAATAGAAAAATATGCGAACTAACTCTGATTATTTCGCTCTACATTGATCTTCGTATTTGATAATAGATGTATCTACATAAACGAGAAAAACAATCATACTAACACAGTCTTTTAAGAGCTGATTTGTCAGTATTATAGGGAAGAGGTTGGTTCGGGCTCATTTACGATCAATAATGAGTTTTCCATACGAATGAACTCGTTTCTCTTATGCAAGTATAAGAAGTAGATTATTCTTCAATTATAGAGATAAATCATAGACATATTCCAAAATAATTAGGTGACTAAATTAACCTATGAAAATGTGTTAAATAGACATACCAATTATTCTGCCTGATGATTCGGTCTAAACTACTGACAATGATTAATTTATACAACAAATTCTTTTAGGTGGAAGAAGAAAAATTCCATTTACTCGTATCTCAATTAAAACGAAACTTAATATCACAGATGAAACAAACACTAAAAAGATTTCAAATTTATAACTGTATTAGAGAACTTTTTGTATGTAAATTCTTAAAATACAAAATTTAAAGAAATTATGATTGCTCTTTGTTAACTTTTTGAAATTAGTCTCTCCAACTTATTTTTTAAATAATTTATATTTTTGTCCTTGAATACTCAATTAGCTCCTGTGAAGAAACTTCATATAGACAGTATGTTACCTGTCAGCTGTGGTTTTTACAAGTAATAAGAAGGAAGGATTTGATTCTGGAGCGACAGCCTAGAAAATGGCTATCAGCTTCAAGATACTCATACAAATGATCTACTCTTAAAATGAGGCGATAGAGATTTAGGATCTAAATCTAATTTACAACCTACTTTTAGCTGATAATTAATGTCATGCTACTAATTCGTAAACAGAATTTAGATAATATCAAACAGAAGTATTTTTTGAAATGAATTAATTATTATTGTATTTTTCCAACAGTTAATGTATTTTGACAACATATTTCTATGTATAATCCTTTGATCGCATAATAAGAATAATTGATAATGATAAGTAACATACAGAGAGAGTTGTTAATTGGATGGATTATCGTCTATTGTAACATATTGACATGTATCTCTCTATCTAAACAAATGATGGTGATTGGTTATTGAAACGATACGAGAATAGAGAGAAGAAAAACATTTTCTCACTGGTTACATATATAGACACGATTATATTACAATCATTGTTGTCGTAAAGAGAAGAAGAAGAAAAAAAATCATGATTCGTCGATTTTCATACTATCACTTACTCTAGTTTCTCTCGTCGGCAATAACCATGAAAAAAGAGTAATTTGTATCAAAAAGAAGAGAAAAGTGAAAAAGAAAGAAAACAAACAGAATACTTTATTATACATACTCTAATCTAATTGTTATTAACTATTGATAGTCAATCGTATTATTATTAACACTGTATACACGATGTTATTCTATTCTTTTTAAAAATGGGTGCTATTGATTATGAATCTCGTTGCTCTCCAAATTATGATGACGGTAATTCAATTTCACAATCATCTGAACACTCATCAACATCACATTCCTCTAAATTACGAACAACATCATCATCTATTTCGTCAATAAATTCTTTATCGTCAGTAACACGTCTAAAAGCGACAAAATCATTTTTAATATCAGACATATTGAGTCCAAATTTTGGTCCCAGTGAACATTGTCATAAATCCTTTAATCCAAGAACAATCACATCATCAACACCACATCCAATATCAAATAAAACTTCTAATACAAATCAAAAAACATCGTCAAAATTTTCTTCATCATCCACGTCGCCGTCAGCAGCCAATTTATGGCCAGCATGGGTCTACTGTACAAGATACTCTGATCGTCCATCGGCTGGCAAGTGTATTTATCTACATTTTTTTTCGTCAAAGTTCTAATTTGTATTAACATCTATTTAAGTAGACTATTTTTATTTTAGAAAATTTGGGAAATAGTCAGAACTATCCGTCGAATTTTTTTCTACAAGATTTTAAAAAATCTTTTTACTTTTAAACCGTTTTTTCTCTCCCTAGTATATACAAATCTCTCGTATTTGTTCTTTTAAACCTTCTGGTTGTTTGTAGTGTAACCAGAAAATCTTAATCATCACAGAGGCAAAAAGAAAATCGAACGTAAGAGTATAATGATATTATGATAAGTTTCTTTCTCTACGAAAACATGAGAGACATAAATAAAGTCAAACTGATCTGTTTTCTAAAATAATATTTTCTTCGAAAACTCTGCATAAAAAACGAATAATAATCTAAAGCAACGAGAGTAAATTTGAGAAGGCTGTCGGTGTGTATAATTTCTCAAAGCTCTACTCCTTTCTCGATACTGACAAGTTCGCATGACTAACTAAGAAAATATAACGAATTTGAAATAGATAAATATAGTTGTAAAGAAACAAAGATGCTAGATGATAATAGCCATCTTTATCAGAATATCTGACGTAATTCTTTTCTTCTTTATTTTAATTAGGTCCTCGTGCTCGAAAACCAAAACCAAATGAATCACTTGACTCGAAACGTCCTCGAACGGCTTTCACTAGCTCACAATTATGTCGTTTAAAAGATGAATTTGAACGTAGTAAATATTTAACGGGTGAACGACGTCAAATATTGGCAAATGAATTAAACTTGAATGAATCACAAATAAAAATATGGTTTCAAAATAAACGAGCAAAAATTAAAAAGACAAGTGGTGTACGTAATACATTGGCTATGCAATTAATGGCTCAAGGACTCTATAATCATGCAGCATCATTATCACATAAAAATTGTGATGATTTGGATGATGATGTAGATCTTGATGATTGCTAAGTAAATTCATATCATTTCGTACGTAAACACGTATTTTAATCTAGTCACAATAGTTGAAAGGGCAGACACTTGAAAAAGGCAATTACAATAGCAATAAACTATTTCAATTATATGAAAGTCCGATTTTTCTCTACAGTAGTAAATATTCGGATTTTTTGTACAAAGTTTTCTTTCCTCTGTTTATTTTTATGTCTAGTCGATCTCGTTTTATCTATATATTTTACTTTTCTTAATCAGTTGAACAAAATAAAAAAGTATGTTTTCAGTATTTATGACTGACAGTTAGTTTAAATATTGTTATTGGATAACATTTAATTAGTAGTCATCATTCACTGAAATATCATAAAAGAAAATGCGATGATTTTCTAATTAATTAATATCTAAAGTATTGAATTATTATTATAATTAAAATAATCAAGTGTGCATAACATGTGTTGGTACATTAGTCATCGAATAATTTTTTATTATTATCATGGACAGATGAGAAAAGAAATTATTTTTTGTGTTAACAACAACTGTTTTCCTTCTTGAAATTGTTATTTAAGTAAGTTATCGTATGTAATAATAGAAAAAAAGATTATTATACCTATTCTCTCATGTTTGAAGTTGATAGTATTTTACTTCTATAGACAATGATGATTTGCACAAATTTAGATAACATCTGTTTTACCAGTTATTTTGTGTTATGACGAGCACTCGGCAGTTTTCTTGTTGACACTACAGAAAAAGAGTAATCATGTTGATAATGCTTGAAGAAAATACTTAATTAATAACTTTTGATTAGATTTCGTAACATTTTTGGTATTGTTGTTGAAAAAATGTCGACAATAATTTAGAACAATAAAACTATGTATTAGTTATGCGAAGAGAGTAAGAATTAAGGCCAATTGATACTAGGAAAAAGTCTAAAAACCAAATGAATTAGTTAACAAAAAACAATCTTTTTTGATTTAATAAATATTTCTCAAGAGAGAATTATCGGAAAAGTATAACTTTTGTATATTACCGACATTTTTTTTTAATGTTCTTCTCACATATTATTTGTATAAACGCAAGACGAGATTTGATCAATTAAACTAACACCTGTGTGTAGAATGAGGGATAAGATTATTTATGAATATAGACTTTTTTCAGTTTATAAACTTTTAATCATAACGTATGCAAATGTGAGACAAATACCGATAATACGAAATTAATGGTAACAATTGGTTAAGTTTCAATCTTTGAACAGGCAAAAAGTTAGTTCGAAAGTAGTTTTAAATTTCCCATGGGTAATACGTATGACAGTCTATGAGAAAATATATTTGACCATCAGTTATCGATAGAGACGAGAAAAAGAAACTTGTGTTTATCGAATTAACAGAGTGAATGAAAAAACAAAAAGTATTTTGATTTGAAGAAACGGTTGTTTAAAGAAGTTAAACGGTACAGAAATGTTATTTCCATTAACTGTTTGATCAAACACAGTGCCGACTGTTAAGTATCGATACAGTAAATTAAAAATAATAATGATTGATTATCAACTATCTGTTGTTGTTACTGATCTTCAATTGATTTTCTTCCTCGTGCATGTATAGTTGATCTAATTAAATGATAACAGTATTCAAAACTTTTTACTCTATTATGGATATTAATCGAGCTTAACTATAACTGACGTACAGAGTTCTATTACGGTGAACAGCGGCGTCTATCCCCACCTGAATATTTAAGGCATTTTGTACCACCTCGGAGATTCGATCTCTCAGTATACTATCTGAAAAATAAATTTCTACAGCAAAAAAGCGTCCCACCTTACTTTTGTTTGAAGCATTACGCCTCAAACGTCGCACAGGATAGACGCCCCTGACGCTGAATTGTAACTATCAGCTATTTGCTTTAATCAGAACAGTACATGATAATTGGAACTTAAATTTAACCATTACTCGGCCTCGATCCTGTTCATAGGGGCACAGTGGGCAATGCTTTAGACATTTAGCCTAGAAACGACAGCGTATGTTTTTTATCTCAAACAGTGGGTAATAACCTTCGAACCATGCGCAATTTTTTCCTCACAAAATTTTTTTGTTTTAGTCTTATAGAACCAGGAAAACTCACATATGCAAAATAGCCTCGAAATCATATCAATATCACATTTTTTTTCTCCGAGTTAAATGTTTGTTTGACTTAAGAGAAGTTTTGTGCATAAATTGTGGATCATTTTCGAGTATTTGAAAAAAAATTTATGTTTGAACCTAAGACAGGCGAAAAAATTGATGTTTTCCGTAGCAACAAAACTTCCCCAAACGTGCCTTCAGTATAGTAAGTTTGCACCTTTTTTTCATTCTTCCGCCACTGCTCAAACTTTCCACAAATCTTTTCCTACCGGTAGTACATCTACACTTTTAGCGCAAAACCGCACAAATGCTTCCAGATTTGTATGTGTGTGTGTTTTTTCGACGATAAGCTAGTGTCACGTTTTGTGTTAATTTTTCGCGCAAATGACAGGACACAACTGCAAAATTGTCTTTTGAGCTTTTTTTGTTGTATCAGCAATGCTGTGATGTGAAATGCTGATTCAGCATTTCACATCATATTTTCTTTAGAAGCCTAGTAGTCAATTGCGTTTTACAGTCCAAAAATACTTTACCGCACAAATAATAAGAACTAAGAGCCTTACCAGGTGTGTGACTATTTTAGGTAGTACGGTATACTTAGCTCACAATCCAACAGAAGTTATAGTGACTGATCAATATTCATCGGGAGCTGTTATGTGACTAGTGTATAGTGTAGCCGACTGTGTCGAAGTACTGCTAGACATTTCCGCATTGTCGATCGAAGATATCAGTAAAGGATACAGATGGAACATATTGACAGCACAAGATACAGGGAAGATACAGTGATTGTATGTAATATCGTAATGTCGGATTGAAAGATTGTCTGATAGACTATCAGACAATCTTTCAATCCGACATTACGAAGTGTAACTATCAGTGATAGTACACTCAGGAAGTAGCTGAATTGAGTGAGGTTGAGACTATAGCATGAAAAAGTAAATGATTTTTTGAACAGCGCGCAGAAGACAACTCACTGCATCTACTTTACTTCCTGCCTTATTCCTGATGTGTGAAGAAATCCTTATTTAGGGCCAAGAATTTATCAGGTCCGAAATCAAACTTTGACTACAGCGAAAACTACTGCAAAAGTTTGGTAAATTTGAGTTGGATGCATCTCTATATATGGTGATAAAGACAGAAATATGGACGCTCTGTCGTAGTTTAATCTAAATTATATAATCCGATAGACAAAAAACAATTGAAATTTCTGCCACTATTACAGTCTTGTAAATTACTCGACAATTAAAAACATTTTCTCACGTAGATAAAAAGTCATCAAAATGTTCTCTCCCGTTATCATTTTTGAATGTGAATTGATGAACACAGTGAAGAGTTTTTAACTCGATATCATAGATCAATCAGTATCAAATTTTGTTATCATTGTTGTTAGACTAGTTAGTTAGTTAGTCAGTCAAATGATAGATTTATTATAGAGTATCAATATATACATAGTTTCGTTTCATTTATGATTGAAATCAGTACATTCGTTTATTTCAATCATTTATTACCATCTCATACACGTTCTCTCCCAATCGTCTCACACACACACATAAATTCTTATAGATGTACGTGACTTATCGAAAATAGAAATAAATCTCCGAAGATACTTAGTTCCGCAGGCAAACACGCATATCGTACAATGAAATTAATGTGTATCCACAAACGTGTCAATACAGTTACATTCACAACTAATGGTGCTGATAATTATTATATTTCTTTCGATAAATACATTTGGGATTATTATTTTACTCTGATCAAATTCGACCAGTAATAGAGAGGGAAATAAAATACGTTCTATCAGAAAATAACCGCTAGTGAATGCATGACAATTTTCTGAATAGCAGAACGTCTTCTTATTCTTTATGTTTCTATGTGAACCAAAGCATACACTATCGTTTTTTCTTTTTCAAATTTCTCATATCTCGTCTAGGTGTGATTACTTACTATTAAGTGTTTTAACTGTATGATTAGTTTATGTAATAGTCATCGGGTAGGCGTGATGAAAACTTCGCCTGACAATCAGTATGTGCCGATGTAAACAGCGGTAGCTGTGCAATATGTGCAATAAGTATCATACTCTCATTTTTACCCTGTTAACCCTTATTGTTTCTCGATCTTTTTGACTATAATACAAATGTATCAGGTATCTCTCGTGTTTCCATTTATATCGGTGTCTCTTGCTGAATTTTAATGATATAACAGGAAAAGGAAAGGATTTAGATTGTTGAAAGTCAAGGCATACTAAACAAAACAAATTGATTCGTCAAATGACACAGCATTGGGGATAACAAGATCTGTCCTTTATCCATTTATTCACTAACCAACAAATGTGCATAAGAATTCGAAACGAAAAGTAAATAAATTGGGTAAATTCATTTTGGAGAGAACAGCATTTAAATTATCTCTAGAAGATCATGATATTACTACTTTATTTTTTTGAGAAACCACTGGTTTTCTTTATAAATTTCTAAATCGTACTTTCAGAGAAGATTTTGGAATTCGTTTTGCTACTGGAAAAAACATCTTCAAAGGTCCTCTTAGCTTCTACTTAAGTACTAGGAACTTATAGATATAAGAATATGTCAATATACTATAGTTAATCACTATGGCATCTATCTTTGACAACGAAATAACTAACGTACTAATAAATAAATAACATAGAACAGCAATACAATACGACAAAATTTGAAGGTCAGCCTCAGCTAATTGATCTGATCAATCATTTAAGAAAACGATATGAATTTATTAGCGATGATACGAGTGAATAGAGAATAGAATCCTAATAAAATCCTAGATAAATTCTATCAAATCCTAGAACTTTCCAGTCACCCGGATTCAAATAGGATCCTACTAAGATCCTGGTCGGATTGTCTAGGATTTTGACTAGGGATGATTCTATTAAAAAACTGAGCGATGTTTTTTTATTCAGCAACCTCCATCTTCTCTTCGAACTCTCAATAGTTTTTTCTCAGCCATCATCTCAGATTCACGCGAACAACTAATTGCTAACCATCTACTGTAGCAAATCGTTATCCGCTTTATATACCGGCGTTGATGACTTCCTCCCAAATCATCTTCCTCCTCACACATTGAATCCTTCGGTATCTAGGCATCAGTTGTCACCAATATCTGTGTAAGTTATTGTACCAGGAGATATTATCGTGCAAGATCTCTCACCAGGCTTAATGTCGTATAACAAAACAAAATGTGATGTAAGAATTCGTACTGAGTAAGAACTACGAATTTCATTTGTCGCTTATGACTAACATTATTTCAGCGCATTTTAAGCATAACAATGGCCGTATTAGTCCTCTGTGTACTATTCTACTTCAACATGACTTTCGACTTAAGCAATCATTAGTTCAACACCAAAACGACGATATTGATTCACTTGATCAACAGCTATTGTCCCGGCAATGTCATATGATGCTTGAATGATAACGGATTAAAAATGGTAACTCGTGCAATCGATGATTACATGAACAAGGTTTTTGTCTAGATAATTTTAGTCATTCCAGTAGATCAAATGACTTAATAAACAGTGTGTGAGTTTTCTTTTCCTCGTTTGCCTGTGCCGTATCTATCACCATCTTTTCTGCTCCTATGGCATCTGCACATCTTACAACCGCCCCACACTATACGTCTGACTCATTCTTTGATATTAGTCTGACTTCAGTAGATGACCTATTTGCTCTTTTTGATTCGAATACTATTCAATCTAATCTCAATCCACTAGCCTGTGTATGGAATCCTAAAACTTCTGAGCTGAGTAGTGGTAAACTCAAAATTATCGATCATAATATTTTTATTCAAAATGTCACTGGTCATATAGATATGCTCCGTGCCTTTGTTTATTCCTCTCAACCATTTTGTATGTTTACAGAATACTCTTCTCTCGTCGTCTCTCATATTTTTCGCAAGTGATCACTAGTGAAAGTCGTAAAATGATTTTTTCTGAGAAGTTGCTAAAACTCATATGTACAGAACAATGATTTCCTCGAAAGAACTTGTCAATTTATTTTGATTTCTTACTAAAATCCTTGGTATGGTCATCTGCTGAGACCCTCTCTGGGTCCTCTACAACAGATTTATCCTTAAAAATAAACTGCTAATGGAAATAAGACGAATAATTTGATCCGTCTTAAAAGAAGATAGATGTATCCGACTTATCGAGAACGGACCTATACCGTCTTCTTTTAAGACAGATTTTTTTTAGATTGCTATGTCAGACTTAACCAGTTTTCTCTGTTTTACTCGAAACTACTATCGACGCCAGAAGTCAAGGCAGGTGGATATTTTTTGAATAACTTTTG
>CAJNOQ010005977.1:0-14371 GCA_905250885.1 Didymodactylos carnosus
TGCTCTATTTTATCTACACTACTCCATGAAGTTCAGTGAGCATTTTGAAAACTGATAGAATATATAAGATGGTTTGTGATAAGATTTTCTAAAAATCGTCCAAAGTAAGAAAATATGTTTTAGTGATCTTAAGTCAATCAGATCCAAAGAATAAAAAAGAGTATAACCTGATATTCTAAAGTGATTTCGATCATTTTCGAGTGAGTTATGTACTTCGGTGAAAATAGCTAAAAACAGGTTCCTTATACAGGTTTTCAGCAGGTTTTTGAAGTTTTTCTGTAAATACACATTGTCACGAGATTCAGTATGGTTGATAACCTATACTTTCATTTTTAAGATTACCAAAAGTTATTAGAAAACGATACTTGGCTGTTCTTTATGTTGGTCCCGTGTTCTGAAGAATAATATCCGATAAGATTTTTGTACAGTTTTTTCCATAAAACCCATTTTTTCAGTACGTGAATAGTCAGTTAAAATAAAAAATCTAAATGTTAAATTTATTGACATCGCTAACACTTGTTCGTGATATATCAGTAACACATCTTGCCCGAAAACGGACATTGTAATGGAATAACTGGAGTTGTTTTATTCGTCGATCTTTTTATTGGTTCTTTTGAAGGTTCATTACTTGTCACTATTTTGTCATTTTTATTACGGTCATCATCATTTATTGTACAATTGACATCATTGTATAGCGTAGGTGTTGTAGTTTTTGCACGGTTATCATAAATTTGTTCAAATATTGGAGCTGACGTATGTGCATATCTGAACAGATTATTTATTGATTCAGCAGCTTGCATTGCCCTGACTAACCAATAAGTCGGCATTGCTCCTTTGCCCTAAATATAGAATCACAACAAAAAATATGTAACCAAATTTATCTGCGTATATGTATTCTACCTTCATTTCTGTATTTCCTGCAAAAACTAACTCGTAATACGGCGAGTTTCGCAATAATTCGAATGAAGTTTCGGATACATGAATTTTTCCAATCTATAAAATAAATCATTTGATAAAACAGAGCATGAAGTTTGAACATAGTTTGTCAAAGATAAGAATTATTTCATAAAAGGATTTATGTCTGTTATGAAAGAACAATTGATGGCTATTACATAGTTTATATGACTAATAGAATATATTAATTTTAGCTTTGCGGCTATGCTTGACATATATAACCGTTCGACTTGTATGACTTTAGTTCTTTCATGACTCCCATGAGATTTTAACTTTCATGTTCTTCATAGCTTTTTAACTGTTATGACTGCTAGGACTTATAGAACTTTTGTAACTGGTATGATCGTATCATCACTTAAGAGTCGTAAGAGTTGTGTAGAATAATAGCATATATATTTGTTAAGAATATTGTGACGAAGCAATAGCCTTCTCAATCTGATCTGATTCAATAAAGTTTAAAACATAACTTTCTATAGATGTGAATATGGGGGATATCAAAGTTTCATAAAAAAGTTTTTTTATTAAAAAGAAGTTTATTCAAATTTTTAATGAAATTCTTGTGTCATCAAATACTCTAGGTCACAGCAATTTTGCAGGAGACATTTTAATAAAAATTCCGGTACTTTCATTAAAAAAAATATTTTAATGGAAGCTTTTTTAATGAACGTCACCCAATCTGAATTAGGCATGCACCAGTTTTTAACTGATGTCGGGGCATCCGGGAGAATTGCTATACATCAGTTATCACGATTCCCTCAGAGCTGTGAAACATCTCGTTTTGTAGAAAAATGTTTGCTCTACAAAATGCATTTTGTTAAAAAAATTCCAGAATCATTTCTAAGAAAACTTAGAGTATTCAAAAATACATTAAATCATGGAAAAAAAACTGTTCGAACAGTTTTTTTTCCGTGATTTTATACAGTTTCCTTAGAAATGATTCTGGAATTTTTTTAACAAATGCATTTTGTAGAGCAAACATTTTTCTACAAAACGAGATGTTTCACAGCTCTGAGGGAATCATGATAACTGATGTATAGCAATTCTCCCGGATGCCCCGACACCAGTTAAAAACTGGTGCATGCCTAATATGAATATAGATATGATAATCAACATTTTTTTATTGGTTTTACATTTAGACAAACTGTCCAAACTTGATGTCTTCTGTTAAAATAAAATACTAAAAACGTATGAGTAGTTAAAACGTACATCTCCTGTTGTTGTCACTCGTGAAGCAGTGTTAACAACGTCTCCAAATAGACAATATTGATAATTTTTATTTCCCACGATTCCACCGACCGCTGATCCGGAGTGAAATCCTGAAATAAAAAGTTAAAACAATCTTCTCGACAGTCCAAAATTAAACATACCGATTTTAAATCGTAATGGTTGTTTAGTGGCCGGATTTATTAGTATTCTTGAACTTTTTAATAAGTCTAATGCTAAACCACTGATTATTTCTGCCTGATTCAGTTCTAATGGATTTTTCTGTTTAATATCTTCATCGTCACCAACAACTGATGAACAGCGACTGACTGAAGTACTCTATAAAAAGTTTAAAAAATGAACGAACAGAGTGTGTGTAAATATTTACAAGATTCGCCAGCTTTTTCGGTTTTATTGCGAATTTAACGTACCATGTTTGATTCACGACGATATCGATCTTTCATACCAGCAACAACCATATACGATAAATCAGCCTTTGTTTCAACCTGAAAGTTCGTATTTCTTTAGTGTAGTGCTCTTTCAGAAAATAAATTCAATTTTTACTTTAAAAACGTCAAATTTTTCGGTACATTTATCAAAGGTAGTAATTGTTTGATTTATACAGTCAACAATTTCTGCTGGTTCGAGTTTATCAACAACATTTTTAAAATCCATTGAATAGACAAACAAAATTGTTATCAATACGTGAGACTAAATAAAAAATTCAATAATGATATTCTTAATATAATCATTTTGCTTATGTGAAACATACTTCGCATATCGAATTTGCCAATACGCCTGAAAAAGACTAAATATTAATGCATTTAAGACGCTTTATCGAACAACTGTTAGATACTTACCTTGTTCTAACATCTGAGCGATATGACGTGGCATTACCGAATATAAAAGACGTCTGCTTTCTCGTCGCCATCCTTGCAATTCATGTTTAGAATGTTGTAATTGTGTTATCCATGAATGTTGCTATAGAATGAATAGAACTATGCACTTTTAATCAGCCATACAATAGAAAAATAATGACTTTTCTCCTTTATCTTCTCTTAATTATGATTTTCATAGATTTATTTACCTTATCAATCGCTAATTGAATTTGTCGATCATGATGCATGCCTGAAACTAATATTTCACTACTACCATCATAAAAATTTAAATCATTCAAGCATAAACCTAATGCTAACATTTCGTCCGTTGTTGATAATCTAATTAAAAGAAATGAGACATATTTAATTTTGTTTTATAAGAAAAACAAAGAATTACAATGGATGACATAAAAAAATGATCATATTCCAATCTGGGATTAGTTTCATGTGACCTTTCAAACGAATAACTGGATATTTATCATCACTGTTATGTCTTAACGGAATTTTAGTTTCCATAACAAATACGATATGTTTTCCATAATATAAAATCTAAAGTATATGAATATTTAATTCTTAGAAGAATTATGCAAAAAACTTTTCGTTTTTCTCTTTATTTCACATACCTTATCCCATATAAGTTTAACATCGGGTCGAACTAATCGAAATACATCTTCTAACTGATGATCAATAGGAAAAGAATCTAATGGAAATAAATTTTTAATAATTCTTCCAAGATGACGTATACGCATATCTGGATCAAAAACAACACAAAAAGGAAATACCTGAAATAGGCAATAATAAAAACAGTTGTAACTCATTTATTCTACAACACAATATATATACTTTGAAAAATGTTGAACTTGAAACATTGGGAAGTGTTAGAGTGTGCATTAAACTTTTAGATGTTTCATTGATAATTGAATTATCGAAATTTATTCGGAATATAAAGTGACTGTCTGAAAATAAAAAAATTGAAGAACGTATATAGTAAAAAGTTATACACCATTTATGTATACATACGTTCAGTTGTTGATATATCATGTTGTATTTGAATATGAATATTAAGATGATAAAATTTTGATGCACACTCTTTCAATTGTCCAATAACATAATGTTGAAATCCACGACGTCTTGATCTTAGCAATAGTATAACGATATTAGTAATAATGATTTATTAATCATATAATATAAAAGCATACTTATAATGAAAGACAACACCATTTTCATCTTTATCAGAAACATGAAACAATGGTGATTTCATTAGAGGAAAACTAAATCTTGTACTATCATGAAGTTGATTAATTGAAAGTAAAAAATCATGATAATGTCTTCCAGCTACACGCAGTATTTTATCATAACCTTTAAAAAATATTTATGAACTATTTTATAGATTTAAAATATTAAAATTTTTAATATACCATAATTCGTGAAAAAATCGACAAAACATTTTCCAAAAAATTGCATATAACTATCGGTTGTTCCTTAATATAAAAATAAGTATGTGTTAAAAATTTAAAGACAATATTGAATCTTTGATACCTTCGTGTAATATATCCGGTAAAGCTAAAAGAAGAAGAGAGGAAGAGAGAGAACATCAATGTATAATCAATGTTATCATACAGAGATGGGCGAGTACGAAATTCTTAGTACTCGTACTCGGGACTTTTTTTTTAACGAGTATTCCAAAAAAATACTCGAGTACTCTCCAAAAAACTGGTGACATTTTGTTTACTATTTGCGTATAAAAATATGGATTTATTCGAAAATTTTTTCGAATTCATCGGCTTCTTCAGAAGAGTACTACTCGAGTACTTTTCAGATAATATTCGTACTTCTACTCGTACTTGATCTTCAATACTCGTATTCTTACTCAGAAATCCGTATACTCGCCCATCTCTGTATCATAGTACTGTCGTATAAATAAAATTCATACCTTCAGCTATTTTTTGCATGAACTGATCATCATACAATTGATACAAATTAAACGCTTCGAAATCCCATTCAAGTAATTCTTGAATTTCATGCCATGTTTGAGTGCCAAAACGTTCGATAATATGAATACGTACACTTTCAAGAATAATACCATAAACCATACTTTCATGTATTCTAGATAAATGAAAAATTATTCTAAATTATTAGAATTCTGTTAATAATTAAATGTAGTTTATTTTTTAGCTGGTTTTAATATATAAAATGCAAAGAAAAGATTTTTATACGCTTATGTATTATAAATATTACATCAAAATAATCTTACCTATCCACAGATTAAAACTGATCTGGAAAAACACTTTTCCCCTTGAGTCTTCCTGAATTTTGTATCTCTTTTTGAATAAGCTGTCCTTTCTCTTTTCTCTCATTGAAGATTTTTCTTCATTGCTAAGACTTTATTAGTTTTAACATAAAATAACTATTACTCAGTGAAGGCATGTTTTTGACAATAAAAAATGGTGTTCATAATGAAAAAATATAATTAAAAGTGACAACATTTGTCAAAAAATAAAACTCGGTTTCTGCTCAACATGAGAGACTTAGTATCTATCATTTCTTATTTTCTAGTGCGGACAACTAATTAATATAACATCAACACATAAAGTCATAGAGATTTAATGTTTAGAAAAAGAGAAAATTTTGCATGTCATCATATTATACATCGTTTTATCTCTCAATTAGAATAAGATATAGCTTACATTTAACATTTAAGAATAATAAAATTGGAAAGTACTTTTTAGACAGATAACAGAGATGGACAATGTATAGCTGTTTCTAGACAGTTCTTTCATTCGGTTACTGTGGACCAGAAAACAAAGAAGAATATACTAGTATTTGACGAGAAAAACTTTCATATCATAGGGTAAGACTGAACAATGCTCACACTAAATTATTTTCACCTCGTTTTCTTTTCATTTGTACCATTTTTTTCCCAATGAATTTCTCGAAAAAAGTTTCTTTCTCTTTCTTCCATGAAAAGAATCTAGAAATGGTCATTATATCCTTCATCTTTAGAGCTAGTACACGATTATCCAAGGTTTCACAGATCTTCATAACGACTGTCAAAGAAGATCTCCTTTGAATATGAATAAAAATCATATGAATAATAAATAAATATTACTATTGAGCGTATCAGTGTTGTTAATATATGCAAATTTTTGTTTTCTAAAAGAAATCAATTCTGTTTTCTAATAAAGCAATCTTATGTGTAGAAGTGAACATTGATTACATGTTCGCTTTGACAATGTATTTCAATATTTTTTATTTTCAATTCATATCATGTATTTTCAATAATTCATCAAAATTATAAAAAATTTCTTGTGTTTTCTATGGTGGCTTCTTGGTCGAACACCAACATTCTGTTTCTTCATTGAACATCAATGAGTATCTGCTTGACTTTATGACATCGGTGCACAGTGTACATCCAGGCGGTGAAAAAATCGAAAACGACTTTTAAACGATTCAAATAGTGAACACCTAAGGAAGCGTACAAATTTAATACACGTCGAAACTATACTTCAAGAAGACATGCTCGATCTGATGGTACAAAAATTTTTATTAAAAAGTTCATGGATTATGGGAAATCAGCTACGCAAAAATTACCTTAATTATAAAAAGTAAAAAGAAGTTCGTAGCTTACGTTGGAGATTGTTGAAAAAAATAAAACTTTTTCTTAAGTGGTTTTCTAAACGGCTACTTTTAGTAAAATGAGCACTTCTCTACATCCCAAGTCAAAATTTGTGCAACATTTCACAGAATGGTCTTCTATATATCATCCATCTATGGTGAATGCACAAAAATACGCAAATATTTCTGAACCTTACAACAGGTTTTCCAAAAATACTGGGTTTTCAAAGATATTTTCCATTTTTCTCGATCCAGAAATGTTTTTATTCAATAAAAATGACATATTCAGAATCAGCGCAAGAAACTACATCGAATGATGTCCGATGAGTAGGTTTTTCTGACCAAAAACTTGTTGGATCTAACGAAACGCTAAAGTCGAAGCATAGTCATAATGTTGGCTAAAGATTTTGATATTTTCTATAGAAACAGTCCGAAAGTTTATGAATACTTTTTTTACAGGTTTTCCGATGGCATCATCCGGAAATCGCCGTCGCCGCGGATTCTTATATGTTAAAGTGTTAAAGTGTAAAAGGATAAACGTGCATAACTGAGGGTGAAGTAGTGAGGATGAGGGTGAAGTAGTGAGGATGAGGGTGGAGCACTTCTTCACCCACTTCACTCTCACCTCTCCACCTTCACCCTCACTCGCTGCGAGTTCGTATATGTTAAAGTGTTAAAGTGTTAATGCTAAAGTGTTAACACTTTAAGACTGAATCCGCGGCGACGGCGATTTCCGGATGTTATGTTTCCGATATGCTCTTTTCAATGGTGCGGTTTATAAACTTCCAAAATATTTATATGTAGATTTTTATAGAGACTCGGCCTATGGAGAACCCAGATGAAAGTCTCTTTGAACTTTATAAAACACACCATTGGAAAGAGCATATCTGAAGGTGATTGTATCATATACTTGTAAAAAATTCATAGACTTTCGGACTGCTTCTATATCAAATGTTCGCCTAGCCTATGGAAAAATGCACACTGTGCGGTGTCGGGTTTCTCTAGCAAGCGACTATCACATGATTTTATTTTTATGTTGAAAGAAGGTCAGAAAATTCTTTTTAAAAACTTCGGAAAAAATGGGACAAACGGAAGTTTTCTGGTAAATCTATCCGAAAAAACTAGGTAAAAATATTTAAATGATGGGATGAGAAAGGCTGAACTCATGTATTTTGTCTCATAGCTAATTCATCAGTATATTTCATAAAAATTTCTTAAAATTCATGGTTTCCAGAATTGGTTAACTTGAGCATTTCTGTAATGGAGATAGATACATCTCAAAGTGTACTTTTTGATCAACCAATTGACTCATAATTTATTTTAATAAACGATTCAAACAAGAAAAAATACTATCAGGCGGCGATGAGCTTTGGAGTAGTTTTTCACTTTTTCATCTATTTTGGGTGGTGTTCTTGGTATCCATTCCGGATAGTTCTCCTCTCTTATCGTTCACAGAGAACTCGTCTTAGTCTCACTTTGAAGATTAGTTATAAGAATCCATTACTTCTTTGCAAACATAATCAGCGGCTTAATCGATTGATTTACGAATCACACTTGCAGCAACTTTTCTCTGATTAAAGAAAATTCTCGTTAAAGTGGTAATACTGAAACACCGTTTTTTTATGTATAATTTTGTAGCACTAAATTTTTTGAATGAAACCGAACGTCCAAAAATAAGTTATCGGAATAATCAATCTTTAAACATTTCACTATTGCTCAAATTTTATCATAGTCAACATAGTGTAGAGGTCAATTTTGTCATTCACACACAATGTGCTTTTAACGGTTAAAACTCTTTTCTTATAGTTTAGCCATTTCGTTTTTCATGATACATTTCCCATGAAGAAAATAATAACAGGAAACAACAATAACAACAAGAAGAAACAGGAAAAACAGAATAGTTTTAACAAAAAATTTTTTTAGATATTTTTTTAGTCTTTCAAATGGTTGTGAAATACTTGAAAGTTGACATAAAAAAACAAAAAAATAATAACAAACGGAAAGTTAATGCATTCTATATTCTCCTTTGAATTGAGTATTTGACAAATGTTGCCCTTCACCTCTTAATTCAATTGCAAAATCTAAATCTCTTTGATTATTTGGATTTGGATTTAATTTGAATATACCATTTAATTTATCACCTTTATTTAATTGTATATCATCTTGATCCAAATAGAAAATGGTCGATTTCTAAAAGAAGCATATCACAGAGATAATCTTGACAATAAAATAATATTAATTAATAAATGCTTACCCAATGTGTGTACGATGAATCGGGACCCGTCGAAAATCCAGTATATTTATGACATTTACTAAATTCTACACTGAAATACGCTACTAATCCATGTATATAATCTGAACGTTTTGCTTCTAATTGAAAATGTGTTTCAAACGATAAATCTTCAATCTTCAC
Source organism: Didymodactylos carnosus (assembly GCA_905250885.1). NCBI lineage: Eukaryota > Metazoa > Rotifera > Eurotatoria > Philodinida > Philodinidae > Didymodactylos > Didymodactylos carnosus. The sequence continues at coordinate 9,064 of CAJNOQ010005977.1, forward strand.
TGTATGCAAATCAAATTCTTTCAATAGACAATGAGATGTTACAACTTGGCGGTTATCCACGCAGTCGACTAATGGTTCTTTAATAGCTACTTCACGTATTGCACTCATATCGAATCCATACACATTATACCTAGAATCACGTAAAGATGTACTATTAAAACTGTATAAGTCATAGATCAGGTATTCAAAAATTTCTTATAACTGTAAATGAGGTAGTTAGAATAAAATATTTACGCTCAAGCTGTCTGTAACTATCTTTGAAACGTAGTCTTACAATTGTGTGTATATATCAAGGGGGAAAAGGTCACTTTATATGGCGTTCCCACTTTTTACACTTACTTTACTACAAGTTACTTTTTCCACTATTTTCACTTAAAAGTTACTTTTTGCAAAGGTGTTCCCACCCAAAAGTGGCTTTTCCCTCTCTGTGTATATATATATATATATAATTTGGTTATCTTACCACCAATTAATTTTTTCATCTCTATATGAACGATCTTCAATAGCACATAGATACAAATTACATTTATCTGGAAATATCAGACCAGTTTGCTTATCCAACCATTTGTCTCTTGCATACAAAATAGAATTTAACATTGATTCATACAATAGACAATAGCCCATCCCTGAAACAATCAAATATATATAAATTGGTACATAACGATTACCTGAACAACTGCATTCTCCGTATTTAACGAAAATAAGTATAATTGATTCGTCTGAATAACTTACATTCGGATACAATGATATCAACTTTCGTGATCCCCTTTGGTAATTCAACTTCTTCGATTTTTCCACGAATCAATATGATTTTATCTGACAGATTATTATCTTTGACTATTTGTTCAGCATATTCAATTATATTCGACATATCGATGGCGATCACAAGTTTCGCACCAGCTTTGACGGCAAACATCGAGAGAATTCCTAAAACATGATCACATTATACTTTATCTTTCATATAGTTGTAACAAAATACATACCAGTTCCACAACCCAAATCTAACACAACTTTATCTTTAAATAGGTGTCGATTATAAATCATTGAATTACGATAAGTTAATGTTCTGACTTCATCTTTTAACATTTCTTCATGAATTCCAAAATGTGCATAAGAGTCGAAGTAATAATCTTTCGACGAACGATCTTCAGGATATTCTGTTATTGGGGGTGTTGAAGTAGTTGTTGCCATTTTATTGGATAACTGTTTTGAATCAGCAGGAACATTGATTCCATTCAGTGCATGTGAAACACTTGCTAATGCCGATTGAAATGTTTTTGATGTTGTTATAGGCGATGGAGATGTTGCAGTGATATCGCTGGTGTTGTTGAATCTATTCGATGACATTGTTGACATGATGATACTATCTAAAAGTGAACATGTGAACAATCGATAACAACAAGCACGAGAAAATCTTAATGTATTTCACATGTATGATAAAACTCTCCGAAAATCTTTGTTAGTCAAACTACGCATTTGTGATATTTTAATTTATGTAAACTGATTCCCTTCTTATGCAGGACGACAGCAAATAAGTTAACGTCAATATTATCCAGAACATCCACAATTAAAAATATTTACAGTTCAAAAGCTCACTTGCTGCGGACTAGCACTTGCGCACAGAACAATACAGTATCCAAAAGAACAAGATTTTAATTTTCATACAAAGAAACTTGAAGTCCATTCAAATGAACGTTTTCGCAAGTCTTTTTTTGTTACTCTATATTTTCTATACAAAAAAAGGTGTCGAAAAGAATGTTCAGATTAGAAAACAACACACATGAGAAAAATACGATTTGTTTATAACAAATTCTGAAAAAGATAGATGAGATTTTTCTTTTCCTTAGTCTATGATCTCTTTCTCTGTGCCTGTGGAATCAAATTTTTTGTTTTAACAGAGAGAGCATTCATCTAAATAAAAGAAATTACAAACAGCGCGAATACACACAGACACACACACGCCACACACACACACACACGCACACACACACATACATACAAATAGAAAAATTAAGAAATCATGCATAGAACAAAAGACGAGAAGAAAAAAATTTTTGTACCACACTCGTACAAGGACGAAGAAAAAGATTGTTTAACGATATAAATTACGTTGAGTTGTTTGCCATGTATCATTTTCCGTACTGGCATATTTATGTCTGGCATAGGCAAGCGATCCAGGATCTGTAGGCCAGTCGTATCCTTTTTGTGCTTGTTGTTGTTGTTGCTGTTGTTGTTGTTGTGCAGCTTGAAATTGTGACAAAAATGCTTGCTAAAATTTTGAAACAAAACTAATGAACAATCAGTGAAATTAATACAAACAACCTCGTATGTTACCATCAAAGCAGGATTGATCATATTCATTAACATATCATTATTTGTTCCTTGAGGGGTTGGTGAATGGTGATGATGTGAATGATACTGATGAGGAGCGACAGATGTATGAGGCTGAGTATGAACTAAAGATGAACGTTGAAGTGAATGATGATCTAGAAAAGAAAAAGAAATGAATTTCAAAATTCATTGTCCACATGCACAAACCTTGTTTAGAACGTTTAAATTGATTTTCATTTGGCTTATTTTTGGGTTCAGCTGGTCCAACATGAACACTACATCCTAAAACGAAAATGAAAACTGAAACCTTCAGAGTACCAAAATGTCGGAATAAACCGACGCGAAGCTACTTTTGGTTGTAAACCGATAAATATTAGATCGAAAACGTGTTGATGAAAAATACATACCATTAATAAAATGGTCACCATACAATGAAGGTACCACAGTAGAGTCTTTGAACGTAACAAATGCAAAACTTCTAGATGGTTTGGGAATATAAACATCGATTACTTCGCCGTAAGATTTGAAATAACGTTGTAAATCGTCTGAACTGATTATGTCAGGCAGTCTTGCCACAAATATCTTACGAGCACATTCTGGTTCATGAACGGGGCTCTAACAGTAAAGAACAAATTACAAAAATAGAAAAGAAAACCCTGAACTGCTTATATTGTGAAAATAGTTCGTCAAATTAATTGCCTTCTTTCACTACCCAGTTTTGTAGAAAATCTTTGTTGCCTTTTTCAGCAGTTTAGATTGAATGGAAAAGACCCAAATAGTTTACAGAAATTGCCTGTAACTTACCTTCGAATCTGGTATTTTAACATCACAAGCGCGTCCATCTATATAATGTCTTTTATTTAGAACATTCAATTGTGATTCATAGTCTTTAAAACGAATAAAACCGAAACCTCGTGAATTTCCACTTCCATCACGTTTTATCTATGGAGAAAGAAGCCCTTTAACATTGACCAGAACATATTTGCTCACTAAACACGCTTACCTCGCAGAAAACGAGTTCTCCATATTGTCTAAAACAATTTCGTACATCCTCTTCATTACTGCGATAATTAATACCCAGTACAATCAAATCGACACATCGACGAGGATCATTATCCAATCCATCCAAACGTTGATTTTTAATTGAGTTATGATTGGACGTGGATGAAGTTTCAATTTCAACTTCATCACCTTTACGTTTGACATCGACTAAACGATCTGAATAGTCTGCTGCTGGAACAAAAGCTAAAGAGATAAAACAGAAAAATAATTTTTTATAACAGAATAAATACACCTGATTACCTTTTGGATAAACTGTAACGTAAACAATATCTGTTTGCCAAGCACTTTCTGGATGATATAATTTTTGATCCGACACTCGGACTCTAGAAAAATGAACACACTACGTAGTATGATATTTTGACAAAAGCATTTCTATCAGCTCATGATAACTAATAGAATACGCATTACATGAGTATGAAGATATTCCCATTCATTTCTCTCTCTATATTTTATTACCATAAAGAATACGAAAAATCAGATCTTATAATGTTATACTCGTAACGCTGACTAATCAAAGAAACACGCCACATGCTTCCCATATCGAACATTCACCAACGTTCCATTCTTTGCTCTGAACCTCATTTTCATCTTATACATATCACAAACAATCAGTCATTCTACATACCCTCTCCACACATTTGTGTCTACACTTCTATATTTTAAACCAATAACATTTGGAAATTGTGATTGTAACGTCGAGAGAGAAACATAACCACCATCCGATTCAACAGGTATTTCGATCGTCTCAGCATTTGCACTCTCACCGTCAGCAACTTTGATGAACATTTTGCTTTTTTTCAACAAGCGCTTATTTCACAAAAATTCAAAGAAAAATCAATCTATAAACAAAACAGCACACATCATCTCAAATCACATTCTTCTCAGCACACTCAAATAAAACTCAAAGACACTGTATGAGTTCACGTGTGAGAAACAAGACGATCTTTTGCACCAGAGGGAAGAAATGCAAAGAACAAAAAATCATACCGAAGCTCTTCACGGATACCAGCAACGAAGTAGGTTGACGTTTCTATACCGTTTTTGAATATATCAATGTACGTCAAATAAAACAAAATAACAAATTTAAATTTGTATTTGTATATCAGAATGTTAGGGAAATATAGTATCCATCATCTTTTTGGCGAAAAGCAACAGTAAAAAACGGACTGTATACTGACGAAGATAGTTGGTTGTTATTATTCAGAATCCATTTAGATAATAGTTGCAAGAAAGAGATGTCGCACAGTAACATAGCGCTCATAGCTGACTTTTTGAGCGTTTCATAAGTGTTTGTATCGTATAGTTTCAGTAAAGAATTGATTGTAACATTATTTAAATTCATAAAGATGAATAATCCAAATAATCTGTCGGTTGTCCGGATTCTATCTCGAAGCTGACCATAGTACAGGGAATATTGAGATCACCTGAGCATCAGCATGAAGAAAAAAATAAAGTTCATTTAGAGTCGGGAAAAAGTGCTTTTTCGTATTCAGCACACTCGATAACTCAGTAGATCTTTTATTTTTGGCGAGGAATACTGTCAAAAGTTTTAGAAAAATTTTGGAACTACCCTATAGTGAAAGTATTCATACGATGAGTACGACTTTACTCATAATTCGTCCATGAGTACTCATATTAGTACTACTAACAATTTTTGAGTATTGTTACTCAGTGAGTACTCAGTTACTCATGTGAGTACTCAGAAAATATTCATTCACCGTTTTATTTTGCTAAACTGAAACTGTATAAAGAACGTAGAATTTAGTGAAGAAACATAGAATATTTATATTATTATTTCCTCGCTGATCACTCTGTATATAGTCTTATTAAACTTTTTTTTCATTTTGTTTAAAAATTTTTCTAAACTTTGGCAGCACTCCTTGCCAAAAATAAAAGATCTACCGAATTATCGAGT
>CAJNOQ010005979.1:0-14365 GCA_905250885.1 Didymodactylos carnosus
TACACTGCCTTCTGCTCGAAGGATCCATTTTCAAAATAGACATTTATACACCATTCGATAGAGAATTTGAACAGCTACATTTTACACTGTTTATATTTGAGAAAAGAGTTACTTCGGTTTTTTGCCTAATGTCCGCCTGGATGCCCACTGTGCAGGATATATTTTTATATCCCAAATTGGATATATATCCTCATCGGGATATGTATCCCGTTCGGGCCATGAGATGAAGAAAAAGCGAAAATGTGCATACAAAAAAAGTATGTGTTTGAAAATTATAAGTAATGTACTAACGTAAGGCATGGTTTCCAGTATAGAAATGAGAACAAAATTCAAGCAGAAGTACAGTAAAGGGATGGATACATTAGAAGACCCCTCCTTGAGTGAGCGAAGCAAAAGACAGATTAAAAGATCCCTATTAACAAAGGTGGATTTTTTGAGAATTTTTGCAAATATTTTTATCTTTTTGCACTTCTTTGAATATGCATCTCTGCAGCTGAAGCGCAGAAATATTAATTAATATTGTTGCTTCGATGATTCTCCCATTCAACCAAGTCATATACCATGGTATAGATTTGATTCGAATTGTGCCGAATCCGATTAGTCAGAGGCACCTGATGAGAAGCGTGATTTAGATTCGCTGGAACATGTTAAACTTATTGAAACTTTTTGTGTACCCAAGATCTTGGGTTAAGAAATGTCACAAGACCATGGAAAAAACACCAGGAAGTCCAGATGTTGGTTTCTTGAATCTTTCACTCAACGCCTTTAGAACAGAAATGTCCAGATCTTGAGTGAATCCACTCAAGCTCTTGCAACAGCTTGGGTGAAAAAAAAATAATCTTACTTAAAAAAAAAAAAAGAAGTTTCACTAGGGTTATAATTAAAAATCAAAATAAATACTTGCATTTAAAAGATACGTGGAAGACTAGGTGTATTTTTTCTTTTTTTGTTGTCGAACAACAGTGAATTAACAGTTTTCTGCGTGTAATTTACTGTATTGTGTAAAGAAAAATATTGCGGTTTTGAACTGCGAGTTTTACTGCTGAGGGTATCGAAAAATATAGAATTTGGATACGATGAGATGGAAGTACGTAAAAGCTAAAGTACGTTTTTTTTAAAGGAATGTTACAATTGCGTTAGTGTGTATCTGAAGATTATTGGACGGTGTCGAGGCTGTTTATCTACACTCAAACCCTCCCTCGACGATCTCGAAATGCTTTGAAACCTTCAAAAGGATATACTTTGTTTGGAAGTTTATGCTTCGTTTTTCACCTTGAATTGTCACTAGCATTTTGTAAAACTCACCATAAAAACCATGCATTCTGCTGATTCATTACAGTAATATGTAGTTTAAATTATATTTTCATAGTTGGCAATGATGAAGGTGGGACAAACGATAGAGTGGACAAAATAGTACGGACAGTATTGAGAAAGATCAACCAAAACAATTCAAATTCAGATAATGCTCATCAAACTACCTGTAGTAGCTGCACATCGTATCGATTCACTAGTGATCGATATAAGTGTCTTCAATGTGAAAATTATGATCTATGCGCAAAGTGTTTTGAGAAGAGACGTGAAACTAAAAATCATCAAAGTGGTCATCCTGTAGTACAATTTCGAACACCATCGGAAGTATTGGGAGCTGAACTTAAAACCGAGGACCTAACATTGAAAATCTTAGAAAAATTATTCCAACGAGAAAGACATAGTAATATAACTTGTAATGGATGCCTACAACGACCTATCATTGGTCTTCGTTTCAAATGTGATACATGTCCCAATTACGATTTGTGTCATCAATGCATATCAAAGTCTATAACAACGGATAGTCATAAACTAGATCATCCTCTTGTTGCCGTTCCAAAACATCGAATACCACAGATTGACAGAGATGATATTGAACTTGGTGATGCTTTAGGACAAGGAGCATTTGGTGAGCACACACTTTTTCTGCTATCATTGTTAAAACTCTTCGTATATCATTTAGGCACTGTGTATAAAGCAATATGGTTATCGAAAAAGCGCACAGTTGCTTGTAAAGTGATCATTGCTTCTGCAACACGGTCAGAAGCTTTGTTCAATAGTTTTCTCAAAGAACTAGCTGCTTACAGAGAGTTATCTGGCGCGTATATTCTCAAAACTTTCGGTTACACGCAGACAAAACTTGCCGAAGGGTTGAATGAATATCGACTCATTACGGAATTTATGGAGAAAGGTAGTCTGCAGTCATTAATTGATAATGCGGACAACGACTTATCGATCCGTCGAAAGTTAGACATGTCGTGTAATATCGCTAGCGGAATGAGAAAGATTCACGAACACAATATGATACATCGAGACATCCGACCAGATAATATTCTTGTGAACGACCAACTTGTGGCTAAAATTGGTGATATGGGTATTGCTCGAACAGTTGATACAAAAGATTGCCATACGCAAATCGGTTGTCAACCGTTTATGCCACCAGAGTTTTTTTGTGGAGAAAATAACAAAGCCTCATATAATCAAAAACTTGATATTTACACCTTTGGATTAACACTCAATATATTATTTACCAACACACAACATAAATTTCAGGTATTAAGCAAACAAAAAATTCTTATAAAACAAAGCCCTGTATTTTGGGACCTCATTTGTCGTTGTACAGATGATCATCCCGAACAACGGCCCTCAGCCGTGGAGCTGGAGAAAACTTTGGAACTGTACAATATCGCTTTCAAACAACTCGTTATCCAAGTAGATCGGAGTTATGTTAGCCTATCGACTGAGGATAAAAACAAAAAGTTTATGGAATTTTACGAATCTTTCGATCCACAAGCGAGAAAATATATCATAAAGATGTTTCCTCGAGTTGTTCGAGAAAACAGTAGTGGCAGTCAATTTGGTTAATAGTAGGCGATGTGGGTGAATCTGAAAATTGTTTCATACAATGACAACTGTCTGATCAAGGTCCAAAAGACCATAGTTCTTGGCCACGTAGATTCGACAGTTTCTCTTCATTTTTATGCTCTGTTCGTGCTGCAGAAAAAGAAGGAATAATAAATGAAATGAGTGGAGGGAGTTATTGAGTAGTTTACAAGCAATAGATTCGCCAACTATTCCTCGAGCCGACGCTTTTGTGAACTGGACTCATATTTGCAATACTCTTGTTCATGAAAAGCAGGAGAGCTTCCACGACCTTTGTCGATGAGTGTGACAGGAGAAGCACATCAGGTCAGAATAAACCACCTCATAATATTTCCTCGCGGAGATGATTGATTCAGCTCGAGGAAGCGTCCGAACCGCTTAGTGAAAGAGTCTTTCTGGAAAAAGTCATGTTATGTTTGGATCATACACTGTCGAAAAAAAGTGTCTTGATAAATCACTCGACTGGCTTAAAAATGCTTGCACAGTGCGTTTTGAAGGCACGTTAGGTGCATTTTCTCCTCTTTTTACTGATAGTCACTTTAATGTCTTCGAAAAAACACCTCTAAGTTGCAGTGTTTTTCGAAAAAAATAGCTTAGGTGCATTTGATAGACATCACTAATATATCAGAAACACACAATGCACTAGCTACAGTCAAGCTCCTTAATCACCCTTTTGATATGATTTCAATTTAATCATTTCCCACAATGCCTTTATCAGTTTTTTGTTTGATTCAATATAAATGTTTCACCTTATTCTACTGTAATTGAATCATTTTTAGTTTATTAACCGCCTTATTTTTAATTTGTTGCTTGCGTATTTAACTTTGTCACATGTTAAAATAAAATGTTTTTCGTAGTAGCCTACTTTTATAAGGCTAATCCCGTGTATTCATCGAATCCTCAATGTCTTAAGGACATCAGGATATCTTATTATATGCATCAAAAATGGACTTGACTTACACGGGAGAAGATATTAAAAATGGCTTGACCCAACATCCATGATGTCTCACAAAGATGCTACGGATACATTGGAATCCAGCCGCTTTTGTAAGGCATCGTAGCGCGTCTTTTACATGGAAATTTGATCTTACTAATCAAAAATGAAGTCACCTTTGACTCGCCTGAAGTGCATTTTTTTTCGAACATGCATCTCTTTTTCACAGTCATATGTTCAACTGCTTTTCATTTTTATATCTTGCATAGACTAGAGTAATAAAATGCGGAATAGTTAAAAGCACGTAAGTTTTTTGTTTTAAAATTAATTTTCTTTTCGTCGACATGTTCTGGTTAATCCTCCATTAACTATAATTATTCAGTGAAATGTAACCAGTTCTGATCGTGGAACGTCTTTCTATCATGAACATATTTATATGTCATTAACGCCGACAAATATTGCAAACAAGTTCTCATATGCTACTCGGCAACCCAAAAACTAAAAAATCATCCAAATCAACTTCAATCTTCACTCATTATTGTATTAGCAATTTACATTCAACGTCAACCAAAAATATCGTTTGTAGACGGTTATATGTGGAAATAGTGTTTCCTGCGATCTTCCATAGTTCTTGTTTAGTCAGTAAATAGCAAATTATGACTTTAAACAAAAAAAGAATGAACTTTCTACGACAAACCGCTACTAAAAATCTTGGGACGCACTTCAGATGCAACTCTTATATAGAGAAAATGTGTATTAAACGCTATATGAAAACTCGATTTTAGGACTTCTAGGAAAATGCCTGTAACTTTTTGATGCAAGGTCATACAGAGCTGTGCGAGGTCTTATTTTAATTGGAAACGTTTGTTCTACAAAGCTGTATGTTCAGAAAAATTTCAATTGCATAAGTATCCAGGAAAAGCTATTATTTATAGACCCAGTTTTTCAAGACTCTTAAAAAACTTGCTCAAAATCCCCGAAAAAACAGTTTTGTAACTAAAAGCAATATAGATTCTGGAAACAGACACTGCAGGCTATCTTACCATGTGCGTATCTCAAAAACGACTTTTTGACCAAAAATCACAATTTCTAAGGGAGGGTGGAGCGTTAAAGAAAAGCATACAAAGTAATATTTTCTCGAAAATTCGTTTTTCCCTCCTTAAAAAGTAAAAATTCAATAACTCAAGAAAGGAAATAGCTAAGAGTCTGAAACTTTCTATGTTATTGACAGAGGATTAGTAACACTATCACAAAAAATGTCATCTTCTATTTTGTATTTTGATATAATCGGCTTGTCCAAACGTAACGGCGTGATATTTTTGACATAGTAGTTCTCAATTTTTATAGAAATTCCAAGAGGTAGAGGGGTGATTTCACCGCCATTTTGTGCAGTTCACTATCCTCTGTCTCTGGTGAAAAAGTGAGAAAATCTGGGTAATATTTACGGCTTTGGGAAGGAATATTCGGTGCGTGACGGACGTGACAGAAAAGGCCCTAAATTGCGAGTACATCCAATTAAACGCTAATTTTCTGCGAAACTACTTGAGCAAATTGAAACTGCCCACCAGCGAAATTTTAGAGAAGTTAATTCTTCAGCTGACGTATCGATAGATATTTTTTAACCCTCTTCTCTAGATACTCCTGGTGAATCATCGAATTACCTAGCTACAATGCTCGATAACTGAATGGAACTCGATACATCAAGTACAGATACGAATTGACGATTGAATTGCATCAGGCAATGCCCCTGCATATGGTCACGCGCATAATCATGGGAATCATCGATTACTTATGCCATTTATCAAGATTTTACGATAGATACTAGACATTCATACGCTCAGGTGTTTGTCGAATTCGTTCTCCAACATCTTTCCTTCACAGGAAGCACGGCTGATTTTTGGAAGCTTTAAAAGCGTACTGAAGTACGAGGTGAAAAACCTAGTTTTTCAGCAACCCATACCCAAAAGTGACTTCGGAGCTCTAGACGGAAGACATGTCTATTTTATTTTTCGAGAAGGTACCGTGATAAAAATTCTAGCCTCTCTCCAAAATAGTCGTTACTGTTGTGCAACAAAACGAGGAATGAGGATGAGATGTATTCTTAAATATAATATTACTATTAAAATATTAAAATAACACTGACTTACTATTGCATTTGGGCTACTATTCACACTTGATAGCATCTTGTTTCTCCATAAGTTTTAAAATACACATGACTCAGCAACTAATGAAATGCATAAAATAGTCGTTGCATTAATCGAAACCACTCAACGACTTTGATTTAAACTGCACTACTTATTATGTCCACATTTCATCTATACTCAATCTCTCTTACTGGTTTTTTCCTTTTTTCAAAGAGTTTTTCTGTTTTGGTATCCAGTCTTCAAGCGCTTTTCTAAGTTTAGTTAAATGCCTTCAAATGCAAAGCCAGAGTTGACCATCATAAATTAGAACTGTGCCATTACAGAACTTGTTAACAGTGTAATTGGGAAGCGAAATGTAAAAGAGTCGTTTTTGATTTCTTTTGCATTCAGTTATAAGTGGTTACGCAGCTCTCGAATATTTGTCCAGAAGAATTCTTATCAAAAAATTTGTTATTCTTCGTATAAAATATGCGCTTTCATATATCACAAGATTAGAGAAAAAGAAAGAAACAAAAGTATTTTACGTAGCTGACTAAAACAATGTGTAAGAAAGATTACTTCAGGCAACAGAAAAAGAAGAAAGTCATTAACTTTTACTTCTGCCTAGTATAGACGTCTGCTTTAACTAATTCCTTGATCTAGTCCATATACTCTGAGTGTACCACTATTCACGATCTCATTAGAGTATGTTTAAGGTTAGTAAAAGATCTTCAGTTTGACGTCCATACTACGCGGTTCTTTACGTTAATTTAGTCTTAGTTAAACAAAACCGTTCACATCATCTCATTCTTTAACTTGGTTGGTCTCCAATTACAGAGTGAGTTTGAGCATTCAGTCTAGATAAAGTTGATATAAGTGTCCTTACACCTGATGATAAGAAATTGTAGAGAAAAGAAAAGGATCTTGATTAGAAAATTACCTCTGTTTTTCGTGTGGCAGAAACTCTTCATCGTCGCAAAGCAAGGACGCTACTTGTTCTACAAGGTGCAGACGAAGAGCTGCAGTTTAATCAGGTGTCGAATTCCATACTTTCCACCTCAACAGATAGTGTTGCGTAACATTTTGATTGTGACTAGACTTGTGCACCGGTCGGAAAATCGGCGGCGGCGTGTAACAAAAGCTTTCCGAATAGCAGCGGCGGAGTCTCGTTAAAGATTTCCTGCCTTTGGTGGCGGCGGCTAAAAAAATGTTCAATCGGCGGGACTAAACGATTATTTAAAACTTTGGATCGTCAGCGGAGTGGCGCAACCAAATTTGAATACGAAGCTTAGTTTAAGCCAAGATCCATTGTCACATTTTTTATTTTATTTTCAATCAAAATAATAAGAGAAACAAAAGCTGCAATGTTTTTAGCCCTTAAACATACTATAATTACCATGTACGTATTGTATTTTACCGAAAAGAACTAAATCAGTATCCATCCAATTTCTCATGACTTTTTTTATCCAAAACATTTTCTGTTGACGGAGGCTAAATCAAGTTTGTACGGCGAGGAGCTACAAAAATTTCGATGGGGCGCCGAAAATCTAAATTTTTCATTAGCGGCGGCGGTGCGACGCACAGGTCTAAGTGCAACAACTTCCAGTGGCTCATAGCCGTTCCTAAAACTGACAGATCGTCGCAACTCTCCTCTTTTCTCAACTTTAGAAATGATTCAACAACACCTTAGCATAATATAGGAAAACGCAAAATTCATGATATCGAAACTATCCAAACTAAAGAACAACAACTTTATTCTCAGCGACAAGAACTTACGTCAGAACTCATATCAGATACTTCAGATTTGATTTCATTGATCACTAAGAGTGCATCTGACTGTGCACAACATAACTCTGTGTCGTAAACCCATCCACAATGAACGTTCGCTTTACCGACATTGACGGTGTGAACAAACAGCTGCCGGCTGTTTATGGCTATTTGAGTTCACCTCTTCTTCCACTTCAAGAAGCTGTGAAACCCATCACATCGCTTATACCAGAACTTGCTCTCTATGTCCAGATCGCGAGACAACACTGCAACACAACCACCCATTTGACTCCAGAAGAAGCAGCTGCTATCTACCTGTACACCATGGAAATGGGCAATCACAGCTTCTATCGAGTTCTCAACGACGCACTACGCTCAGAAGATCGGTCAGCTCTCAACCCGTGGTTTTCTTATCTGAAACTCCTCGATGTCGCTCTAAACAAGATACCGTCACAGCGAATGGTTATCTGGCGCGGCGTAGACAAGAATATCAGTCACAAGTTCAAGAAGGGCGCCATATTCACCTGGTGGACTGTGAGCTCGTGCTCAGTATCCATCGATGTTATTAAAAGCTTTATCGGTACCAAGAACAGCACGCTGTTTCTAATTGAGTCATTGAACGGTAAAAACATTTCGCAGTATACTGCATATCCGAGCGAAGATGAGATTACGCTCATGTCCGGAACAACGCTGATGGTGTCCAGCAATTCGTTGGGGCACGAAGGGGGTTTACATGTTGTTCACTTGAAAGAGTGGGACAAAACGCAAGTGAAAGATGGGAGCTTAACTAAATCGGAAACTCAATGTGCTATCCACAAACTGACTTTATCTAACGGTAGCAAATACGAAGGAGAGTGTTTGGATGGAAAAGCCCATGGTCGAGGGAAATGCGCGTGGTCAGATGGTAGATGTTATGATGGTGAGTGGAGAAAGGCTCGAAAACAAGATAAACAGAGCGTTGTAGTACGATGCAAACGACACGCAAATGAAGTGGGTGTTATAATATAGTCCAATATCATAGTTAGTGGAGAACTTGATCCTTGACTCCATTCGACTTCTATCGCAGATATGCAGATGAAGAACAAGGTTGGGTTGATTGAGAAAGTTTCTTGATTTAAGCAGCGTGCAATAAGACATGTGTTTCCAGCGTGAGTTGAGTACAGGACAAAATGGCCTTCGAATGATATAAGCCTGACAAGGAACAGTTGCTGTATGTGCTTCATGTGTTTTAGGTGAATGGAAAGATGATAAAAGAACTGGCCGAGGAACATCCAGTTGGACAACTGGTAATAAATACGTTGGTGATTACGAAAATGACAGGAAACACGGTCATGGTACATACATATTTGCAAGTGGTAACAAATACGACGGTGAATGGAAGGATGATAGAATGAATGGCCAAGGAACATTCAGTTGGTCAAATGGCGATAAATACGAGGGTGAATGGAAAGATGATAAAATGACTGGCCGAGGAAGACTGAATTGGTCAAATGGTAACAAATATGAGGGTGAATGGAAAGATGATAAAATGACTGGCCGTGGAACATTTCTTTGGACAAATGGTGATATATACGACGGTCAGTGGAAAGATAGTAAGCAATATGGTAAAGGCGTTATGACAAATGCAAATGGCACACGACACGAAGGTTGGTGGAAAGACGGCATGAGGTGTTAATACTGGCGAGTCAGCTCTCGGTCCCGCTTTTATAACCTGTTCCTCGTTTCCTTTTCTCTGAAACAATAGCTTTGAAAGTAAATGGGTTAAGCACCCCCTCCTCCACCGTCAAAAACCTATCTCTGAAACTATAAGTCCAAACCAAAGCTAATTCAACAACTACTAAAAAATTTTTTATAACAATTAAAAAAATAATGTTATACGCGAGTTAAGAAAAGAGAAGAAAACAATATTCTCATCTACTTATAAACGATTTTAAAACCTAAAACGTTTTAGACTAGCATAAATAAAAATCGTAAAGATAGTTTTGATATACCAGCTACTCTAATATATAAAAATTTTATCGCTACGGATGATAAATTCAAATTTGAACTATTTAATCAGCATTTCATCAATTCTTTCTCAGTTATGAACGGATCATTAACGGCATCATCCCAAGTACTATCGGATCTAAATGATTTGAGATAAAATACCATCATCATTCCTGTTTATTAGAAAGATGATCGTTCATCGGTCGAAAACTATCGGCCAATATCTGCGCCGAGTAATTGCAGTATACTGTGAAAATAATGTTTTCTAAAAGTAATATGCAGTTTCCTTCAGCAAGAAACTGGTTTAAAATTTTCTTCTTTTTATCAAAAGTTGTGCCTTCAACTCTTCTATCGATTTCTTAAAAGACAGTCCGTGTGAATATCGACCACATCAGCCGCAGCTAAAATTATTTTTGTTCTTAGAATTCTAGTTCGAAAGAGCTCGTCAAAAAACTAAGCAATCCCAGATAACTCGCCTTCGTACTGAACAATCCCGCTTGTTTTTCGTCTGAGAAAACATTCGGTGCGTAGAAAAGAATCATATAGCAAAGAAAGGTGAAAGAACAGACACTCTAATTAAAGCTTTACGATACGAGAATTTAAACCCGTTTCGAATTATTCGTCGCCGAAAACAGAATATAATTCGTCGTGAATAACTTTTGGTTCAATATGAAGCGCAGTACGCACTTTAATGTAGAAACGAAAACTTTCTTTATTCGTCTAAAACATGGGTGCATAGCATCCGTCGAACTTTTCTCATGTAACAATAGCAAATGGTGAAGGATGATACATTTAAAAAATATAGAGCACTGTTGACGCTACAAGTACATACGGGAAGAAATTTTATTTAAGCTGTCCGTGGAGTAACATAATACTGAAACCACTACTTTTGTACCACCCTAAGTATATATATATCCCAGACTTACCGATGTTGATCTTTCTCCGCTGAACGATTTACCATAATGAAAAATGAACTACACTGTAGATATATCATCCGTAATTTTTCGGTTATATATACTGGCAAAGTGTTGTAATAACTAAAACAACTTCACTCTCCCTTTGACAACATCTCCCCATTTTCAGAAAATTCCTTCATAAATTTCACTCTCCCTTGGAATAGCACCTCCGTTTCTTTTTCTACTGGTCTGTCTCCCTACTGTGCTTGTTCAGATAATGTATATAAGTAGCGTTTACTCTAACAGCAGCTACCATTTCACGAGCATTTATCGATAAAGATAATTCGAAACGAGTTTAAATTCTCGTATACATTCTGTGTTTTCTGCTTTTAAAATTCCCCACCATCTTTACAAAAGACATACTTTTCTATCAAAAATAAAAACAAAAATTACAAAAAACTTTTTCTATTATTATTTAATCAAGCAACGTTGCTCCATACTCATTAGCCCTCTGATGACCTTCATCTCAACAAAAACATTAGAAACTTTTTTAAACATCCTTTATCTCTGTGGTATTCAGGAATAAAAGTTCCGCAGATTCATTCTAGCATCACCAACTGAAACACAACATCATAAATATCATAAAACGACAACTGATGACTGATATAATAAAAATGAATAAAATCTGTCATTAGATAATTTGAGATTAGACGAACCTGATAATTACAAAGTAGTGGCAACTAATACTGATGGTAGGTACATTAGAAGGATCTGTTACGTATCAGTGTGGTTCATTGATAAAGCCTTTCGTAATCATACGTATTTTCAATTATCTAATTTTCATAATCATTTAAAAAGTGATAAATGTACAATGATTAAATCAAAACAACATCAAACGATGATAGGAATAATAATAAAAATAATAATAATAATAACGATAATACGAATGATAATCAATAACAACAACAATCACCAGCAACAAATAGCAATGATAAACAAAATGACGATACAATTATTTCGAATGATCCAGAAAATAATAATGATGATGACAGTGGTATTGAAAATGAAACGTCCTCCTTATCAACAAGTTATTTCTAGAGATTCTGTTAATTTCTAGAGATGTGAATGTGTTATATTTATTGTAGGCTTGATTTTGATACAGTAACAAGAGTCATTAAAGGTTTTTATTCATTTTGATAGTAGGGGTAATTAACAGATGTTTAGAAATTGTATTATCAGCACAGGAGGGGTTCTAGAACATGCAATATGAACTTGAAGCCATATTCTAGGGATTTCCGTCTATCATAGCACGTGCTCTTGTCATTTCAGAAATCTTTCTATTATTTGATTCTCATTCTATGTGCATTTAATGGAAGAATGGAATATTATCATTTGCCTCTAGTACATGATGACGTTCTGTTATATTCCAATGAAAAATTTTACAATTTAGACAACGAATTAGCTGGAGAAGATGTGCTTTCAATATTAAAAATTCAATCAATACATTCTGTTCAATCTTTATTGCATCGAAAATGTATTAGAATTATTTAATTACGATTGTTCTGATTTAATTGAAATAAAGAAAAAATCATGTTTTATGTTATCAGTTGGGACGTTTATCATCAAATGTGGAATTATTAATCGACTAAACTATCTTACAAATATATTAAAATTAAAAGATGAACAACGAATAAACCTGACGAGCGAACCGATTTAACTCTCAAATCGTTTCTTCGATGAGACCTAGTGGATTATAGGTTATCGACTATGCTGATTCCGAACATGATCATGGCAGTTACCTATAGGTCTCCAGAGATTCGATTTTGGAAAACTAGTTTTTCAGAAACTCTAAAAAATAATCGGAACCTTTCTTAATGAAGCATAATTGTAGCCCGCATTTTTCTGACTAAAATGAGACATCTCCTAGCTCTATACGACCTTTCTTTGAAAAGTTATAGAATTTACACGAAAAGCCCTAAATTAATTTCTTCTGATTTCTGTGACTTTGAGCTGACAATGAACATTTAGGACTTTTCTTGTAAATTCTATAACTTTGCAAAGACAGGTCGCCTAGAGCTACGAGATGTCTCATTTTAATCAGATATTTGCGAGCTACAATTATGCCTCATTAAGAAAAGTTCTGGTTATTTTTTAGAGTTTCTGAAAAACTGGTTTTCCCAAAATCAGATCTCTGGAAACTTACAGGTAACTGTCATGATCATATTCAGAATCAGCATAGTCGATAATGTATAATCCACTACGTCTCATTGAAAAAACGGTTTGACAGTTAAATTGGTTCTATTATGAATGAAAGTCCGTCATCATCAAACGAATTAGTAATTAAACATGCATTACTGAAAGCATTAATTTTATAAAACTAGTACCATCGACCTGGATAAGCATGAAGAAGCATTTTAACAACATTGATAAATAATATAACATCGCATTTAAAATGTTCAAAAGATAGTTTTAGATATAATCAAACAATGCAGAATGTGGCGCTATCATTATTTATACTCGGTGGTAAGAATGTATATCGGCCCGGCCAAGAGTGGCGGAATGACATTTTTTCGTCTTTTGCTACCTCTATTTGCCGAATTATCGATCCAACTTTAGGTATCTTCTTTGCCTTGTTTGATTTATTGTTTTGTTTCTATTCTTTCTCTTGATTTTTTAACGCGTAGGTACGCATACTCAAAATGTGGAACGTATGTGGATGGTGGCAAAAATGAGAGAGAAATCAATGATGGGAATATACAAAACGTTATTAGGCACGCGTTAAAAAATTAAGAGAAAGAATAGAAACAAAACAATAAATCAAACAAGGCAAAGAAAACACGTAAAGTTGGATCGATAAAATGGAGTGAATGGTTGACGGTAAGATGTATTTCCAAACATCATGTTACAACTGATGGTAAGCAGTCCATTCATCGCTAAATATCTGTGTACCTATCGAAGTTGAAAAGCATTAAGAAAAAGTAGGAAAGAAGACATCTAAAACACCTGGCAAAACACATAGATGAATTAATAGCAAAAGTGTTGCAACAACTCTTGTGTCGACACAAACATCAAAGCATTCTCGTGTATCTCGATTAATACCCCCGAAAACCCGCTGAGTTTCAATTCGAACGCGACCAACATTATATTGTCTTTGTGTCCAACCGCCTTTATCAGTTTCCAAAATATGATCCGGTCCACCTATTTGCCAAGTAAAAATAATAATGAATATGCAGGTCTTTTTAGACGTGAATTTCTACCTATAGTTGTTGAATGTCTAAGAAAATATTCAGCATAAATATCACGTATAAAATTTCTCCTGTCAATATATGTTGAATTACTTTACATTGTATAATGACGATGTAGAAACTCAACAGAATCAATCTTTTGAAACCAATAAAAGATTAAGTCAAGCATTTGAGACAAACTTAGGTGAGAACCACTGAAAAATTTAATGCTATTCTAGTAATAAGTTTATGTTTATGTTTCATAACGTGAGCAGCTTGGCACACCTATTTAGTTCTCTTGTGAAGGGATGAAGGCGACCTTTTTATTTCATTAGAACCACCACAAAACGACCTTTGCAGTCGGCATCATCGCTATTGGTTCATCACTGAATTAGTCTTACCCAAGCAAAACCTCTCTAGCAGAAATATCTAGATGCCTTTGCTGGTGCATCGGCCGATTTTTTTTACTCATTTAGCTAGATGCAACTGCTGGAGCATCGGGTTATCTAGATGCATCGCTCGATG
>CAJNOQ010005980.1:0-14361 GCA_905250885.1 Didymodactylos carnosus
TCTTCTCCAGTGCTTCGAGTTGAGCAAGCTCTTGCTTCAGCGTGAAAGCTTTAGCAGTAGTCGTTGAAAAAATTTCAAAAAATTTCAATTTTTAAAAATTCAAAAGAGCTGTTCAAACATATCAGCTTCTTTCAAAAGAACTGTTCAGCAGTTCTTGCGCTCAAATGAGCTGAACGTATGAGCTGGAACTGTTACAGGTCTAGTACCGAATGATTCAAAACTGTTTTAACTAATCCAACATGATATTATTATCACGAACAAAACGCAAAAATTTGCAATCGATATTTGCTTAAAGATCGACAATTATATCGATGATGTTTAAATGGAAAAAGAACTGCCTAAAGCTCAGTCAGATACTCATTTGTCATTTACGTGAAGTTAGCAGCAGATTTTAAAAATTTAATCTGATATATTTTGAACAATGCTTAGCATAAAAACTGACACCTTTATACTATTCAGCATCAACTTCTACCCATTGTACGCCCGCCTGAACTGTTTCAGAATCTAAACTTCGATAGAAAAAAATAAATGCATCGAAAAACTGAGTCTTCTATTCTGTCGTTTTAGCAGCAGACTTTTTTCCGGAGATGCGTAAAACTAATATGAAAGACATTAATCGATTGTACAACGCGAAATCTATACATAGATATATAGATTTCGAGATTTTCACCCTTCATCAACTGAGAGCCTAAAAAAGTCTACGGTTTTGGAAGTTTTTGAAAAATCTCACTATGCCTTTTTCATAAAAGCAAAATTTATCTGGCAAGCGGGCCGAGTGAGCGACGCGTCATCGGAAATTATTACCATAGAGAAAAACTTCAGACAGTAGCCCTCCCGAAACATATATTCGCCTAACCCGAAAATGAAACCGAAATAAGACACTGCAGGAGACGGAACTGGATAGAATGGTGTATTTGAAACTCAGAATGATGTTCCTAGGCTATGCTGTAAATTTTTTTCGGAAAGGGCCTAATATTTCACAGGTGACCCTAGATCGTAAAAGAGATGTCGTCTAGTAACCATTAAAAGCTAACACTTTAAATTCGTACTGTAGATATATATATTATGCAGAGTCAGATAATTTATAAATTAAAGAATAGTAAAGTTTGAACACACATTATATCTGATCATAATGACCCGAGAAGAAAGTCGGAAAGTCATAGTAGTCAGAAACAGTTTATATAGCTACTAAATATACAAGAAGAAAGTATGAGTTGTTGAACGTTAAATCATCAATATTGAGCGTCACATATCTCAAAACTAAACGGGATCTTTTCTGGAAAATACATCCGTATTTAGTACAACTTGTGTACTTCAAAGTACTACAAAAAGTGGAAATGGATCCCCTCTAGTTAATTTAATTTTAATTAGCGAAGTTGACAGAATATAGGATGAGCACTGCTTCTTTTTGACATAAATGAATATCTAGATTAAAACAATAAAATTTGTTTTTCTATAAAGAGAAATAAAGTTCTACACATATATATACGAACAAATAAGAAACATATATGAGATGGAAGAAAAATAAGATCAAGGAAAGAAAAGTTCACGCATTATGTTTGGTGTCTACAGCTGAATATAGTGTAAAATACCGTGAAAACCTCCAGCTGGACAAATTCTGGAAAAAACTATCAAATTTTGATATGGTAGAAGATAATGCAACATTAATGCAAATGCCGCTCAATATGCAATAAATATACAAAGAGGAAATGTTAGATAAAAATGTATATATAATATATAATACTGGAATGTATGTATATCATTCAGAAGTGTATAAAACTATCGGCTAAATCGTGTACCATATGCTCTTCACATATATTATAAGGTTATTCAAGCCCTTTCTAAATATGTTTCGTTACATTACCGATCTGTATAGTGAAGAATAAAAATACTTACTAATAAATAGCTTATTTATTTATTTGTAAGCTTTCGCATGATCCAGCAAAAAATATTTTGATGAAAATAACCAAAAAAATTTAGGGTAGGTCTATTGACACCCCCGAGGTGGTAGCAGGGAGCTATTAACAGTTCCAAGACTGGCAGCAGGGAGCTATTGACACTCCATCGAACTGGCAGCAAGAAGCTATTGACAGTCCAGAATGCACTTATACACTGCAAAAATGTGATATTTAATAAAGACCATCATCTCCAGGTAACATGGAAGTATTCCAGTGGCTCATTCTCATGCACAGCCACCCAACCCATCCAAAATCACCTCTCATAGGCCGTCAATTTCAGAACTAATTCAACATAACACTTTGAATAACACATTTATGCAGTGTGTAAGTGCATTTTGAACTGTCAATAGCTCTTGCTGCCAGTTCGACGGGGTGTCAATAGCTCCTTGTTGCCACCCCGGGGGTGTCAATAGCCATTCCGAAAAATTTAAATAGTAAATAAAAAATAATGGTTCATTCATAAGCTTCACAGTTCAGTTCTTGTACTAATCACTTGTTGTTTCTTAAGCTCACTGTTGATACAATTCTTTTCAAACTCAAAAAATTTCATTTTCAAACTTTCGAAATGTATACGAGTTTTCCAAAGAACCTTTCAAAACCTTGTTTTGAAAAAGGACTTTCAGATTACTGTTTTTATTAAGAGCTACATCAGAGTCTTGACTACCGTTTTGCGAACTGCATCTCTCAATCTCAAAAGTTACTCAAAAACCATCCATGCCTCTTATATGCATATCATAAAATAGTTCGTAGTCGTCGATTGAGTCTTGTGGCGCAAATTTTAAGAATGGAGCGTTATCAAAAATCGTTCCTGGAGCCAAAAATATTCCGCATGATGAGTTATGGGGTCTGAAGTTTTGAACTATAATCAATCATTAAATCAAAAAAGTGAGTTGCTCAGGTAGGTTCAACCTCCCAAACGTGGTTGTTCACTTAAACAATAACGACGGTTTCCAGGAGGATTGATATAATCAAGCTTCTCATTCTCGTAACGATACTTGTATGTACTCCCAACTCAAGCAATCCTACTAGGTTCCTACGGATAATAGGATTTCATAGAATTCCTGTTGTAGGGTCCTATGAAATCCTAAGGTAGGAATAACACAGGATTCTTGATACAGAATGGTAGCAAAAATTCTATAGCATTCCTATAATAGGAATCTTTTCTTGTTATTTCTTACAATTCCGTATATATTTTCCTTTCTTTTTCTATACGAGAACATAATCACCGACGTGTTTTGCAGTTATTCTAATACAAATACAACTCTACTGTAGAAAATGAAAAATCCTTTTAAACTCAAATTTTCGCACCGAACACTGTGAACCATCAAAATTCACTATTGTTCGACGATGTGTGCGTCAGTATTCACAAGTCTTGGGCTTATCTCAGTTCAGAATCACCTGATTTTGGCTGGCTGTGCGAAGAGAATAATTCAACAAATAAAAACAATAAACCTAGTAGGATAAACCAGCAGAAAATCAGATAAAATTCTACTGCAATTCTACAGGTTTATCCTACTAGGTTTATTGTTTTTATTTGTAAGAAGAATTTTTCATTTTCTACAATTCTGATAAAAGCTTATTTCTGATGATGTGCAAGGACTGTGTATTGCTAAAAATTTATCCTCATCACAGCCAGAATTCCTCTCTCACAAACAAGCTAAATACATCCAACATCACTGGTGAAAGAAAATAAATCTCCAGTACAAAAAATTTCCCAGAATTTTGCAAAATTTTCTAAAATTTTATCATCATTTGGGAAATCTAGGCAGAGTTTTGCGAAAATATTGCCAGAGCGATGGCACATGCCGTGTAGATTGTTCTACGATTGTTTATTCGTAGGTGATGTTCGGGAGTATGTTAGTGGTTTTCACACAGTCTGAACAGGGTGAAATATCATAAGACGAATGATATGTATAAATAATGCAGAAAAATTTAATTTATTTTAGTTTACGTTTAGGTTCGTACAAAGATAGAACAGCAAATATCTCAAAAGTATACGAAACATAAGACAGAAATCTTATTTCTGCCTGTCTTATCCAGCCTGCATCTACTAATATTGTGTATCTATGATTTTCATGTGATAAAATATTCCTGGGCACTCACAGTCACAAATTTCATCCTCTCCCGTCACTTTCTTTCGCTCTCCCTTCATCACAGCCTGAATGTTATATCCGTGAGGAAATATTCCTGTGATAAAAGTTCAACACCAGTTCGAGCTAAAATAACAAAAAAAGCTTTACTGTCTAAATGTGAAGTGGAATTATAATATGTAATAGAAGATAACGGCTTACGAAAGTATAATCTATTAGTGCATTTTTCAATTAAACATTCACAAAAGTCTAGAACATTTTGCAAAATTCTGAGAAATTTCTGTACTGAAGATTTGTTTTCTTTCATGACTGATGTTAAATGTATTGAGCTTGTTGGTAGGAGCGGAATTTTTTCTATGATGAGGTATAGAAACACGTTTTAACGTGTCGTTTCTAAACGCGTTTACAAAAAGAAAGAAATTCGAAGTTATATCGTTTTAACGCGTTAGCAAACGCGTTCAACAAAAGCGCCAGAAAATGGTTAATTCAACGATCGTTAGCAAACGCGTTATTCTGAAGTTTTGAACGTCAATAAACACTTTAAAATGATATTTTCTTGAAATTGAAATTTTGCGTTATTTCGAATTGCTTCATTTTACTGCTCTTCATGAGTTTATTGTCAACTAATGTAATGTTAAGGGGATATGACCGAAGGAGAAAAGTAAAAGAATGGTTAGACAAAAGTTGATGGTCCATACCTCTGTATCTTCCCTCTGTTTTTATTTCTGAATCATTTCAAAACGCGTTAATTAACGTTTTCATTGTCGTTCACATTCATCGAAAAACGTGTTCTCTAACACGTTACGAAATTCCGAAAAACGCCTTTTCAAACGAAGAGATAAAACGCGTTTAAACGACAAAAAAAAATTGATTTTGAAACCTTTAATGCATTTTTTTTGTCAACTTTTTTACCCATGAGCAGTCGGGTTGAGAAAATTTTGATTTTTCTTTTAATGATTACCATTTTCGAAGCCGTTTATATCAATTTATTACTCTAATAATAAGATTATTTATTCCATAGATTTGAGTAAAACTTTATTCGTGTTCGAAGCACTCATCAGATGATGAAGCAGTTTTTTGCGGAACTGATGCGCACGTTTTATTTAAATTCATTTAACCAAACTGAAAATATTAGAGATCAATCAAATAGTATATGTTAGATAGTTTACTCATAGGATCTGATGACTGACAAAACAGAATATTTTATTATAAGTACTTTACCAATATTCTTTGTTGTAATATAATTCAGTAAAGATAATAACAATCGTATGTACAGAACAATCATTGATTTTTTTATTTCAAAAAACCCGAAGTTTTTTATTACGATCTATAGTTTATCCATCAGCTATAGTTTACAATAAAAAAATAAAAAGCACGACTATTTATTGATAAAGCACTCAATATATTTGAAAAAAACATTCCAAATATTTTAAAAAATTAATAATAACAAGAAAATCAATTCCGTTCTTTAAATCCCCAAGTCCTATGTAAATAGTTGCAAGGCTGAGATTATTCAATTGGAATTTTTTGTCTCTGATAAAAGAATAGCAAACATGAACTATTTTGTTTTCATTTAACAAATTAGATCATTTACCAAAGAAAATAACATGAAAAAATGTACAGCTAAAACCTTATTTTGATCTAGTACTATAGCCGTGTGAATTGAAAGTAGACTAAATTTAAGTGATAAACAATCTTTACAGGTGGTGAACACTGTATAAAAAATTAATTAATTTCAAATAAAATGAAGAAATCAAAAAAATAGAGAGAGAGAGAGAAAGAGAAAGTAATAAGAAAACATTAAAATAAACGAATAATTTCTGTTAGCTTAGTATTGCTATGTTCAAAATCAAGAACGTAAATAAAGAATCTCACTTGATAAAAATAAAAAAAACGATTAAAACGGGGTCTTGAGGAAATATAAAAAACTGTGGCCTATCTATAATTCTATTTTTTATCTAACGTAGGGTAACACAAAATATTTGGAAAAAAAATCATGTAATGCTCTCAGAATAAATACGCTGCAAAGGGTAAAAATAAGGACGAGCAAGAGATCGAAGCAAAAACAATAACATAACTGAGAAAACTGCTAATAAACGGACAAAAAAAGATCTAGAAAATATTTGTTTAATAGCCAGTGTTTATTGAGGAAGAGCAAAAAAAACAGCTTGTTGGAAACAGTATTTCAATTAGTCGAATCAGGGTCTTTCAGAGAATTTTCACTTGGCCTAACATGTTCTTCCGGACGCACTTGGAACAATCCACATGTGAGACCTCATTTTCCTGATCACAATTGTGATCGCAAGACCGCAATTACGCACAATTGTGTTCTACCTTGTGCGATCACATTGCGGCGCAAATTTACCGCAGTCGTAAACATGGGAAGTACTGTCCTCATTAGTTAATCCAAGTACTTGGCTCAAGTACATTTACTAGAGTATAATCTCGTGGAATAGTGCTGCACTTTGAAAAACGACGAAAACCGCCTTTATAAACTAACTTTTTCTATCATTCAGTCTTCTTGAATCTCAATGAGAGCCGCTTCAGCGAATAGAGCTTGAAAAGACGCGTCGAACGCATACCTCGTTGTCTTGTTTTAACTTGATTTTGTTAGAAAGATATGTTCTACAAAACAGGCCTATTTTTGAAAAAAGCGATTTTGTTTTTTTCTAAATTTTTTCCAAGACTCTCTTTCCCGTTTTGGAATAAATATTTTATCCGTTAGAGATTCTTAAGCCCTACATGTATAGATCTAATCTTGCAGTCCTAGCTCAAAAAAATTGGTTCGTAATGAAAATGTCCGTCTTATCTGGTGGAAAATGGGATCCATGAGGTAGGGCAGTCATCGTACTGTTTTTATAAAAAACTTTAAACGTGATATTCGCCATTAGGAGCTCGAGCTGCACTAGTCCTGTTGATTTGGATATGGACAAAGTCGATATAAACTATGATATGCTTTCGAAAGAATTACCGTTCAAAGATCATTTGTAGAGCACATAGAGCTGTATATAGCCAGAAAATTCCGACTTTCAAACAATCTTCTTCGTCGTTTTTGGTGTGTATTAATAAAATTTCATCAGTTTCTTCCACTTTTGTCGATGATCTATAAATGTGTAAAGTATATCTACGACATCGTTTTCACTCTTTTCCTTTCGTTTGTTATTCACCAATGGCAAGATGAAGTTCAATATGTATTTTATGGATCAAATGGTTAGCAGGTATCGTACTCTCGGTGAATAATTACTCCACTTTTTATAATCAAATCTGAATCAACAACAATATATGTGCTTTTATTTTAGAACTCTAGTTAGTTAACGTATAAAAAATAGATTTTGCAATACAAGGACGGCATGAATATCTCATATCACTCTTCGTTTGATATTTTTAAATTGATAATACTATGTAGTATATTTATGCCTTTTTTATGGTATATTATACGAATGACTCAGCTCTTGATCCATCCATTTCTATGCTATGAAAAGAAAGCAATAAAAGTACCAGGTTCGATCTATGGGTTGTTTTAATCTCGTAAGAATCTTTAGTACAGGTTGAAAGGTCTGTTAAAAAAAGGAATCTTTCTTAGTCTTGCATGCTAGTGTCGAAATTACACTACCATGGTAGTCTATTATTATCAAAAATTTCACAATATAAAGCTAAAGACATATGTATATAGACCATGCTTTAAAATAGTGAATTTATAATTGCGTAATCTTTTTTTATTTTAGAAACTAATTTATTGCAGCACATGGCATCCTGCTCGTCATCGTCATTTTATGGCCGAGGTAATCGTCGTGGCAACAGAAATTCTCACTCAGCATCACATCAACCAGTCGGTTATCCATTTCGATTGAATCCCACAGCATGTCATGATATTACCGGTGACCCATTTTCTGAGCACCAACTTCGTGCACTACGCAATGATGAGTCGACATCTCAACTCGCTTTGAAACATCGTCATTCACCAATTGCATATGCAAATTGTTCAAATTCCACTGATATTCACCCAGATTTACGGCGTCTTCTGCGAAAACTTGTTCAAATTCAAACAATAAATTCAGTTTTGACAGGCTCATATCGTCTTGAAAATATGGAAAAAATTGAACTAGACAAACGACGTATGTTTGAAGCAGCTGAACGTACAAAACTCTACACAAATGAACATGAATACAAAAAGCCAACGAAAACATATGATAAACCAGTTATTTATGTAGTTGAAGGAGATTGTCTAGAAGCGGGGCTACTTTTCAAGAATGGTGATTGTAAACCAGTTGTGCTAAATATGGCATCGGCATATCAACCTGGAGGTATGCTTTCATTCTTATTTCTGTAAAAAATGTTGAACTTTTGTTTATTTTTTAGGTGGTTGGAAAAACGGTGAGAAGATTACTTTCTTGTGTTATACTTTAGAATACTCGTACAGAGTATAGATCAACATCAAATAATGAATAGTAACGACATGATGCGATGTTATCAAAAATGTTCTGTTGTTTCCGGGACACTTTGATTGTGTGTGCGTTACTTACAAACCATCTTGGTAGGCAAAATTGATTTTTATTTGTGTGTATGTATCTAGGTGCCGGTGCTCAAGAAGAAAATCTTCATCGTCGAACAAATTTGTTTCAGTGTTTAGAAGATCCTTATCATCAAATAAATCGTGATTGGCCCTATAATGTACCAATGTTTGGTGGAATTTATACACCGAATGCTTGTGTATTTCGTGGTTCCGAATCAGATGGTTACCCATTCTTGTCACATCCACAATACCTATCATTCATAGCTGTAGCTGCCTTCAAACATCCACCGTTAGAAACAAATAATCAAACGGGTGAATTTCAGCTAAGTGGTAAAAAACTCATTCAAGAAACGAAAAAGAAAATTGAAGGAATTTTTCAAATTGCCATTGAAAATCAACATGATACAATTATATTGTCAGCATTCGGATGTGGTAAGTCCTTTTATTTATAAATATCTAATTGATCTTTGTATAGTCCAAACTGGAAGATCTAAGTTCACTTTATTACAGACGATAAATTTTTTTCAAAAACTGAGCATATTGGAGTCCTGTTCATACGAAAGCCTAGCATCTAAATGGCAACATATAGAATGGTCACGATCAGAGTGATTTTACGATATTTTTATTGAGAAGTTCGTTGTTCTTCCAAACCAAGAAAATTCAGCTAGACAGAGAAGAATGTATGTAGAGTCTTTGTTCTGGTTTAGGTGCATACGGTAATCCGGCTAAACATATAGCTCGACTATTCAAAGAAGTTTTAGATAATGATGAACAATTTTCAAAGTCGTTTCGTTTTATTGTATTTGCTATTATTAATGACCAAAATGCCTATTCGGAACGAAATCCTCAAGGCAATGTTCAACCGTTTTCTGAAGTATTTCAAGTAAAATCTTTAACATTAGACGAGTTAAAAGAAGATCTAAAACAAATGGAAAAACAAATGGAAATGGTACCACACCAGTAATGTGTGGCTTTTGATGATATGTTTACGTATGTGAATGAGCAATATTTCCATTTATTTGTTCACAGCTTTACTATTATTATTTATTTCCACATAATGTATTTTCTTTTTTGACGTTTTTTTCTCTTAAATATGGGTGAATTTAAATTTTTTTAGAAAAAATTTACACTAATTATGAATTTATTGTTATTGAAGAGTCGCTTATTGTATGAACTAGAATGAGTCTCTTCTCGAGTTGTTTTTTCTAGATTTTCAAATCCATTTTTAATCATAACGTTAATCAATCCATTGAACTACTACGTAGTTTCATACATGTTCAAAGGAAATAGAGAAAGAAAGGATGTTTTCGCCTTTCAAGTTTCATCCATTGATGCTCTCATTGTTTTTCTTTCAACAATTGATATCAATATGCTAGTGTGTGTATTTTATATTAGATTTTGTACTAACCTGTTCTACAGACACAATTTAAATCTAGTTTTCTAAAAATTCTCTCGAGATTTGTAGACACTAGCCAAATCAACAACTTGATGATCTTGATTATTTTTTTAGCTATTTATTTGGGCGTGTTTGACTCACTAGTTAAATTCATAGATTCTCACACACTTTGTTGTCTTACATATTAAGTTTATTCGTCATTATTACTCAATCTATCAAATTCTTTTTATTTAGTTTTTTGTTTTACTCATTATTTTAGATTTTACTCATAATGTCTTTCTTAGAAAGTGTGAAAACATCTGGTCTTGATCATTATTTTATTCGTAAATCTTGTTCCTCTTTATTTACGAAAAATGAAGATGTTCTTTTGTACACAACAATTGATAAAAAATATTTACAATTATTTTTATTATTGGAAAATATAGATGAACAAACATTGCAACATCGTTTATGGTTAATTAATCTTGATGAAAAACAATTGGAATTGTATCGTCATTTATTAAATATAGAAAAATTACACGATTTTCTAATATTTTTACATCAAAAATTGCAATTAAAAGAATTTGAATTATTAAAATCATCAGCTACCGATGAAATTAATCTAGTTTTGACAAATTCAAGTGCTGCTAAAAAAGAAACGATTACAATTACATTAAGTAATTTTCTATGACTATTACGTATGATCTAATAGCTAATGGATTCCGTCAAATTTCTGGGGCAATTTTATTTTGTCTTAAACACATTGTAATTCTAATCAATAATTATTCATTCAAAATAAAATTGAGCTTGTAATATTCTATATGCATTTGAACTACACTTAGACTACATTAGTAATTTAAACTTCTACATTTATTCAAATTACTAATGTAGTCTAAGTGTAGTTCAAACGCATTTAGACGATTATAAGCTCAATTTTATTTTGAATGAATAATTATTGATTAGAATTCTTTTGCAATGTCAATGTATTTAAGAGAAAATAAAACTACCTCAAAAATTCGACGAAAAATCACGAAAGAAAGCACTTTTTTTCTTTGTTGGTCGGTAGATCAGTAATACATTTTTCTATATGTTTGTTTATCTACTTTTAGCTGAATTATCAGATGATATTGAAAAATTGCATTATACTACAAAGATATTGTTTTATTTATATAGACAAACTGAACATTTGTCAGTAGAATGTAAAACATTACAACAACGTGTATCACAATTAGTACAAGCAAAACATATTGAACGTGGTGATGGAGATGGGCAAGGAAAATTATACGAATCAAATTATCATAAATCCGTATTATTAAAACCGGAACAACGAGCAAATATGAGTATTATCAATCCAACTTCTAAAAAACGAAAACGAGCAAAAGGTGTTAACTATGGAGATGATGATTAAATCATTTATTTACTATTAATCTGATCGTAACAACACTTTTCTATTATATATTTTTGTCGTAATCTTTTTTTTTTTTTTGCTTTTTATTTGTTCAGAAAACAGTTCAGAAAGTTTTTATTTTCGTTATGTGATATTTTTTCTCATTCTAGAAACGTATAATAGAGAAGGTCAAAGAAATTTTCAACGAATAGAATGTTAATTTGAATTAACTTTTTTGGTGATTTCGTTTCGTCTTTCTTTCACTGTTTCTCTATTTATTACATTGAATGATGTACTTATATGTGTTCTTTTCTCGTTTATTTTCCACTCAATAGGATAGGTTATTTTTACTTATCGTTTATTTTTATTCATCAATATTGAAATATCTTAGTGCCATTGATTTTGAATTTTGTTTTGTTATTACACGTGACAGAGATATGTGCAGAATGTTATTGTCGGTGATTTTAATTAAAATACAGTAGATTACTTGTATAAAGAAAGGTATTAACGACTGTTCACTCATTTTATTTTTGTATTTTATTGTTCTCTCTTTTAAATAAATGAAAGTTCAATTTTTTTTTCCCATTATAATTTTAAAGTTTGAACTCCGTGTTGAAAGTGATTGGAAGAAGATAGCACATAATTTCCTAGAACGTTTAGATGTCCTCTTTCAGATCGCGCAAGACTCATTTTCTTCTCATCGGTGTGATGTGATAAAAATGACTATTTAATAACTAGCAGCCATTACTGAACAAAATGCGCTAGTTTCAACATCTTCAATATTCAGAAAAGTTACATTAAGCGTTGCGCACGTGAGTCGAGTAGAGCAAACATTTGTCTTCAAAATGACGCAAGAATGAGTCTGACTGGTTCGGTTTTGTCTGAGCAATATTCATTTTACAAATAGCCCCAAAATACCGGTTGAAAAAACTGTCATAGGACTTTTGCAAAAATCATTACTGAAAACACAGAAATAATGATAGAAAATCCGCATTATAGCTAATCGTTAGAGAGTTTTAAGGACTACATTTTACCTACTTGCTCTAGACACAACGCATGCGTTCAACTCCATATTGACGAAATACAGTTTTTTGTGTTCAATTTTTTAAGTTTTTCGGGCATTTCAATGTTTGTTCAATTAAGACAGCATCTCAAACCTTAGGATCATCTTCTATGCACCATTTTGTAGATAAATGAACGGGGAATCTTTCGGTAATAAGATAAGCTCTGTGAGCTCAAAGGCAGAGAAGAAAAACTGAAAATAAAAACTACGCCATTCTTCCCCCGTTAGTAAACATAATTATAAAAATATCTCATTCTTTTACACTCACAAAATGATTCATTATTTAATCCATATTGGATACAATTTATACTCATTTTAAATATTTTTAGAAACAACATATCGCTTTTTTTGTTGTTAATAGTTTGTTACACTCCTGTTCAATTGTATTTCTTTGTTTAATTAATCATGCTGTTTGTGTGATTGTAGGTTTTCATCTAAAATGAGTCAGTCTGCAGCATTAAAACTTCCCGATTCTAATTCAAAAGAATTCAAATACGATCGTCAATTACGTTTGTGGGGTGATCATGGACAAAAAGCTTTAGAAACTGCTCATATTTGTTTAATTGGTGCTAATTGTCTTGGTACAGAAATATTGAAATCGTTAATATTACCCGGTAAGTAAAAATATGAAGAAAATTTTAAAATAATTTTAGTTGTGTAAATCCTTTATACAACAGAATGGATAAAAACAACCTTGTCGTTTCAACATAAACAATTTGTTAGATTTAGGTTTTTAAAATTTCATTTCAGGTATTGGACATTTTACAATTATTGATAATCAACTTGTTACTCATGCAGATTTAGGTACTAATTTTTTTCTTGAATCTAATTCAATTGGTCAACCACGTGCTCAAGTCACATGTGAATTATTAAATCAACTCAATCCAGATGTTAGTGGTGATTATTTGAACGTTTCATTAGAAGATATTTTAAAACAACAAATGTATCAATTTGACAAATACCAGTGTGTTGTTTTAGCTAATACGTTGAATATAAGTCAACAAACATTATTAACATTAGCCAATCGTTTATGGAGCGCACATGTACCGTTGATTGTCTGTAGAACAAATGGGTTAGTGACAAATACTTGTACATTTGAAAGAAAGATAATACTTTGACTTATTGTTTATTTCTAGTTTTATTGGTCAGATTCGTTTGCAAGTTAGAGAGCATTATGTAATTGAAGCTCATCCCGACGATACTATACCGGATTTACGTTTAGATCATCCAATATCAGAATTTCTCAGCTATTGTAATAACATTAATTTTCTTACATTAAAACGTGAAGAACATGGTCATTTACCATCGTTAGTCATTCTTTTTAAAACTCTTCAATTGTGGCAACATGAAAATAAAAAATCATCGTCCGATTTACCTCGTACACGTCAAGAAAAAGACAATTTTAAAAAAATAATAACGCAACTATCAAAACATCCTGAACACGACGAAGAAGAAAATCAATCAGCAAATATCGAAAATTTTGAAGAGGCTAAACGAACAATGTTATCACGTTTAGTAGAAACGAAACTATCACCTCGATTAAAAGAATTATTTCAAGATCAACAGTGTTTACAATTGACACAACAATCCAATTTATTCTGGTTTCTCATAGCAGCTATTAAACAATTTGTTGAAAATGAAGGACACGGGTATGATCTTCGTGATAATATCGAATATCCAACTAGTAATATGAACAGAGAGTGAGCAGTCATTTTTTGCCCACTGTTTCTCTCTTTACAAGATTAAATCTTTGCAAAGTGCTTAATAACGGATTTCTAATGTCAAACACATTAGGGTCAATCCATATAGACCCTACCATCATTGCATCGACGAGAGGTGCGGGAAACAAGATATACATTTCCAGATGTAGTTTTGGGTGCTGAATCCAGTGGTGAAAACCGCAACTCTCTAGCTGTGTAGGAAAAAAAGATACAGTCAAAATACCCCACTAACAGAAAGTCGGATTTTTAGCATT
>CAJNOQ010005981.1:0-14361 GCA_905250885.1 Didymodactylos carnosus
TTTGCTCTCGAAGTCAAACTATTTTTTTTTCATTCCGTCATAGTTATCAAGGGCTTTTCTTCGGAAAGCGCATCCATTCTACAAGGATTTCTCTCTGGTATAGGCTTCACTAAATATGTAAACTGTGCATCACCAAATGACTTTTTGACCATGAATTAAGCAAATCAGATGCATTTATAAACTTTTGGCAAAATTTATGTTATTAACTCGTTCTTGGATCTAGTTCTCGTAGATTCCCATCACAGATACCCTTTTGTTTTAAGAACTTTTAAAAGAACTGCGCGAAGTTTCCAGGTTTTTGGATTCTGTCTTTCTTTTTCAACATTGAGAACCGAATAAATTGCGCTAAAAATTTTAAATTATGGTACAAATTTAGAATGAGAAAACAAATCTCCTCTTCGAAACGAACCTAGAAGTAGTTTGAAAATGTTTGAGATCGCGCTGAAATCAAAGAAATAGTGCTGGAAAATCTGAAATACTGCCTGCTATTTGAAGAGAAAGTAACGTAGGTAATCTCCCGAGGGATGCAACGGTAGCGGTTGACAACCGGTTACCATCACCGGTTTTGTTGTGAGTGATATGCGTTCTTAAGGTAATTTGAGTTACACTGATTGTTCCATGTTAAAAAGTGTTTTTCTTCAACGTTATGTTGATTAACAGAGAATTGTGATTAAAGAAACATTTATTTTGTGTTTTGAATTGTGTAGTAAATATTTCTTTTGTATTTCAAGTTTATTGTTTTACATGCTGACTATTTTATGAAGCAAATTCTTGGTATACAAGCAATAATTTGCTGTCCAAGAAGAAGTGATTCGTAAAAACATCTAATAAAAAATTTTGTATCAAAGGAGAAGGCGCAAAAAATAATATGCACATGTACAACTCTGACCGTAGGTTTTGCAATCGTCGCGGGTTGAAACTGGTAACGCAAACCAACCGGTCAGAATCGGTTAGACCTGAAAGGTGTAGTTACCGTTACCGTTGCATCCCTAAATCTCCCCCCTTATTCTTCTAGAAGGCGTCTCGTAAAGAATGCAAAATATGATACTCGGCCAGAACACAATTTTTTACCTATTTGGGGTGAAAGCAGGACGCGCATTCTTAATGCTTTTCCTTCGAAAAAGTCAACTTTTTCAGACATATCTCAGATAATCTCCAGAAGTGGATAATCTTTTTTTCTCGCGCCTCGATGCGTATTGATGCGAGTTTTTAACAATCTTTCTGGCATCGATGCATTGTATTTTACAGTACCAAAAAAGGGGTTTTCTCAAAATAAAACCCCAATTTTTCAAACATATATATGTTTGAAAATATTAAGTAAAATTATTTCTTTTTCGTTCTTGTTTTACCAAAATCGCTTTGATTTAGTACCAGCGATTTAAAAAGAGATTAGTGTTTAGGGAGCAGCTTTGCAGGATGCCCGGGAAAGAAAAAGAAAAGCAAAATTTCTAATCGAGCTTTTTCCAAATGCGAATAAGTTCTTCAAAGTTTAAGTCCAGTCCAGTCTAGTGCAGGTCGATGAATTCAAAAATTTCCATTTCATACAGAGCTCTGGGTGAGAGTCGACCACCCAATTACCACCCACATAAGTGAATGAGTCACCCAGATAGATAGGTGGTTTTCATATTTCGAAAGGATGTCACCCATTTTAGTGGATGTGGTGGACAATGCAGTTGGATGACGCCTGTTGCCAAATTATATAATGGCTGTTTTCTTGCTTTGCTTTTTAAGTGGCATTCCTTCTGGTTTGTTGCTTCGAACGACTCTGAGTTTCTATTACAGCTCCGTATGTGATTTGCAACTATTAACCGTTCCAAAATACAAGGCAGGCAGTTGCTTTTTTAGTAACTTTTGATACACAATAGATAGAGGCCTACGGTTTTCACTATCCAATAGCCGAGGCCTGTATGTACCTTTCCACAATCAAAAATGATTTCGGAAAAAGATTCAAAGATCGGATTTTGACCAGATCTTTGAAAAACCAGTTTGGATCTCTGAGAACTGACATAGAAATAGGTCGATCTTTCTTCATAGATAGTTAGTCCAAAGTGTCCTCTACAAAATGGGAACCAACCGAACTTTTAAGTTTTTCCGGTTGAGACGTGGCACTGAACTTTCTGAGAGTTCCAGAATCAATATTTCTTTAGATGTGGCAATTCCGAAAATAAATGGAAACGTAGTTAATCGATCACGATGAGTGCCGTGGCAATATTTGTTTTTCAAAACATTTGCAAAAACCTGGTAAAATATAGGTTTTGCCTATAGTTGAGTAAAATTAAAAAGTTCATAACTCAGCCAAGATCCATCAAAATTACGTCAGGATATCGAGATGTACTCTATTTTACCTGCTTTGTATGTGTTTTTATTTGAGAATAGTAAAAAATATTCGTACAGAATATGTATAATATTTTTACCCACTCTTTTTCCTTTCTGTGTAAAATGATTTTTTACCCAAAGGTTGCTCAAAACTAGCGAATTTTTTAGAACGGATTTTCTCAGCGACCTTAAGTGCTTAAACAAAAATCCTTTCGCCGTTAAATCGGCCGTTAGCTAAACTATATTTGACACTATTCAGATCATGAAAAAGTTCACTTACGTTCTTTCACCTAATGTCCACGTTGTTCTCCACTGTGCGATATTCCAGGTCTGAGAGATTTATCTGTTTAACAAGAGAGCGCCTACCAACAGTATAATCAAAACTCCAACAAATGATCTGAGGAGCTAGTGTCGCTGAACGAACTCGGCAGGTATAAGATGAGATGAGAGAGTGAAGTCGTAGATAGCACAACAATAGTGCATTTAGTAATAAAGTATACATACTTTATATAGGAGTCAAAAACATTTCAGAGCATCGCGAAAAACTCTGTTTCGACCATCCAGTATCCCACGAGAAGACTTTGTCACCTTGTTCACATGAGCCGACCACTTAAGATCGAACGAAAGTGTAATACCGAGAAGTTTGGTTTTAAAGGAACGTTATTCAGAACAAGAATCTGGATGTGAAAAAGGATTTTCATGAAGCAGCGATCAATCAAAACGTTTGCTTGTGAAAACTTTAAAAGCTATAATTACCATGGATTGTAAATTCTTCCGTAGTAGGGTGATCAAAGTACATATCGAAGCCTTTTGATATTGTGCACAAGTGTGGCAGGTAGCTAGCTTTGCGCGAATATTAGATTTGCATCAGCTTCGATGTTCATCGTTGTTGTTATGCATATGCATAGGAAAATACTAACGAGTAAAAAAGAAAACAATAATTCAAAATACTTTTTCTAAGTTTCGTAAAACACAAACAACAAAAAATAGAAATAAAGAAACAAAAGTGAACATTAAAACATGGATCAGTATTATTAACCCCCCTTCCCCCCATAATAGAAGACCATCCCCTATTAGAAGACCACTGCCGATTATATGACTTGAAAGCCAATTAGAAGACCATGGTCTTCTAACTTCTGGAAGACCAGTCGTCTTCTATTATGTCCGCGAAAAAAATCGGAAAATGCCCTATACCAGAGGGGAATTTTCAAAAAAATTTCGCCAAAAAGTTCTTCTAATGGGGGACGGACTTCAAATACGTGAGGTTGCCGTTGGACTACTAGCAGGCGAGAAAATTTGACCGCAATAGATGACCATCCTTTAGAACTTGACTTGAGAGACAAAACAGAAGACCAGGTGGTCTTCTATTATGGAGGGGGGGGAGTTTACGCGCTGTTTGACCAATCAGTTTGACGCTACTTTTCAGACTGACACTACAGCGGATGCACTTAGTCGTCAGTCCTCATCCCATTTAACCACAAAGTGCTCCAACGTACAGGCAGAGGCCCTTACAACGAAAAGTAGCTTGTAAAAACGATGAGTCATTGGTCTTTTGCTACAGGCTATTATTGGCGGCGCCAGGATTTTTCGGGTGTCTGGGCTCAGCCCATAATTTTTCAAAAATCGATTCAGAATTTTACGTGACTATTGCTAGTGAGTACTCTGTTTTCAAATTTTTGGGTGGTTGGGCTCAGCCCACCCT
The DNA here is from genome assembly GCA_905250885.1 of Didymodactylos carnosus. Taxonomy (NCBI): domain Eukaryota; kingdom Metazoa; phylum Rotifera; class Eurotatoria; order Philodinida; family Philodinidae; genus Didymodactylos; species Didymodactylos carnosus. The sequence continues at coordinate 4,019 of CAJNOQ010005981.1, forward strand.
AGCTCTGCCCTGGCGCCGCCACTACCGACTATTGCGCAATACTCACGAAAATTCGATACAACCTATGACTCATACAAAAAAGACGATTTCTGTAGAGTAATATTTTATCGGTCAACCTTTACCATTATGAGCCGTATCAAGGCTTCACACTAGTCAAACAACATAGTTTGGAGCTGGAAGAAGTTTGGAAAATTTGATAGGTTTCATTAGAAAAGCGCTATTTGATGAAGAGTTCCAATCCTGTTTGTGTGGTGTCTGTTTCAGAGTAGAAAGAACTATATGAAGGAAAACGGCTGAACACTGACATTTGTCAAATAAGCTTATTTACTACGTCTTTCTGGAAAACTTTGCATCTGTAAAAAGGAGTTCTTTAATCTTGTTCAGTATTCCATCGAAACAAGAAGTTTTGGCTTGAGAAATTACAAGGACGGTATACAGGTTGATCTTTATTGACTCTGAGTTCAACTTCATTCAGGGTGGTTTGATTATCGTGATCGTTACTGATTCTTATGATCATGACATACGTCACTTGAATAGCTCTCTTTCACATTTTTTGCTTCACCTGCCCTGAGCCCAAATTGCCGGAAGAACGACACAGATGAAAAATGAAATGAAGATGGGTGAAAGAATGTCAGCACAGAAGGAGAGGAAGGAAGAGGGGATTCGGTCAATACCTACATTAGATTTTTTATCCAACTTCCGAAACAGATTCTCGACGTCTCGCATGGAGAAGTCAAGCTGTTATCCATTGTTGGCAAGTCTGCAGTGGCAGAGGGAGGAATTGGACGCTGAAGGAAGAATAACAGAAAGAAAAATGGCAGTTGAAGGATTCGGATTTGTCCACATTTGTAGGAACAGATGATACATCATTAAGGCAGATTCGAGAAAAAAATTGGATTTTTTGTTCTTAATGAACACAGATCAAAACGACCATCGTTTCCCTACATGTTGCAAGAACAATTGACATATGAAAACGAAAAACATCTGCTCGAAATAAAAGATTCGGTACACAGAGACGAATTGAAACAGGCCATAATCAAAATCGAACAGCAGATATTAGTGGAAAATCCTCCACAGAAATCGATTTGGCAAGAGCTAGCCGAACAAATGGTGAAACAATCGATCGAAGAAGTTGTCATATGGTAGGCATTAGACTCTGCTGAAACTGGACATTCGGACAAGAATGATTTAGCCTCGTCTGGAAAATGGTATCTACCTCTCGTCGCTCGTCGACAAACTGGCTGACATGAAAGAACAAGTTATTCCTATTCTAATCGACAACATTCGTCTTCTTCTGTCTTGACGACCGATATACAAAAAAACCCATTATCTACAACAGCTGATATCAAGCGATTTCGAACAACAGAGATTGGAATCGGTCTAGTTAGCAGATAATTCATGCAAGAAAATAACAGATCGATCCTGGAGATTCATCTTCACCAGAAAAGTTAGCCTTGTCATCGTCGGTGCAACGATAATATAAAAGGGCAACAGTCGGTCGGCTCCTCGAAATTTTTCAATCATCGATTTTCAAATTTTGCTATGGGCTCTTCATATTTGCCCTTATTATGATACTATCTACTGGTATCACGCCAGAACTGGCTGCACCAAAAGTTTTACGTTTACAACAGAAAGCATGACGGTGATGATCGGGTAATGCATAACAAAATAAATAGTCGATGCGTAAGCCTTTTTCAATAAATTTTCGATACGATGAATCGTTGGATAGCATAATGGTAGAATAATAAAATTGAAATGAAAGAAGTTTATGTGCAACGACTAAAGATGTATTTTGTTTAAAACGAGAATTTAGAATAAACGGCGACGTAATGGATGAAATAGGAATAGAAACTGTAGTTTGACTGTTTGAATTAGGAGGAAGATTTACTGATTTAGCTAACATTACAGGAAGTATTTCGGGTTTGGTATCTTTATCGATATTGATCAACCATGTTTTATTATTAGTTTCAATTGTTATAGTTTGATTTTTGATGTCGATGTTTAGGTTATATCGATTTATATAGTCCATTCCTAAGATGATGTCCGTGCAAAGATGTTTTGCTACATGAACATAAATTTTTGTTGTCAGAGTTCCAATTTTAATGCACAATTCAATAACTACTAATACATGAAATGGAACTAATCCATCAGCAAGAACGAATGCTTTTTGTTGTTTATTTATATATTTTGGGTGTTTTGTTTTACGTAGTGATTTTTCGTTGATAAAGGTTGTAGTTGCTCCAGTATCTATGAGTACGCGCATTTTACAATGATTGACGAGTGGGCTGATGAAGATTAAAGATGATTTTGATGGGTTTTGTTGATTATGACCAGAGGCAACACCATCACTCTTTGGCTCCGTAACTAGAAACGGGGGCAGGCAGAAGCCAAATGTCCCGTTTTTCCACAACGAGTACACGTAATTGTTGGCAGGGATTCTAGGGCTGTGACAGTTACCAGTTACCGTTACCATCGTTCCCCGTTACTAACGGTAACGATAGTTGACATAAAACTAATAAGCATCGTTCCTCGTTAGTAGAGGTAATGGTAATTGATATACAGTAAGAAATCCTTTACCCTCCAGTAACGAGGAACGATGCTTATTAATTTTATATCAGTTACCGTTATCTCTAGTAACGGGGAACGATGGTAACGGTAACTGGTAACTGTCACAGCCCTAAGGGATTCATGATCATTTACAGCAGCAACTGTGTTTCTTTGTTGATTACTGCGTTGCTGAGTATTAACCGAATACCGTTCTCGTTGTTGAGTACTATTTTTTCGACTCAGTTTTTTGTGCTGATAACGAATCTGTATTTAATTTATGACTAAAAGTCTTACTTGAATTCGAAAAGCCTTGAATACCGCCTAAAATGACTATGATACGAGTAAAAACGATTTTTCTCAACACAGGAAAGAAAAGAAAAAAAAAGGATACGTAACTTTGTAACTGGTGGTATGATGAGTCGAATGAGATAAAACATTTGCCTTTATCACTCGCGTAGAAAAACTAGATAAGTTTACAAAATCGACCAATATGTGGTGCACTCGACGCGATTCGAAACGCCACCATCAGTAGGGTTTGGGGTCCAGAGTCGATTTAAGAACTTTCTTATATTCAGTTTTTTATGCTGAATCTGGAAAAATTATGTTCAGAAGCAAAAAAGAAGAAAGAAGTAGAAAATTTTGCACATTTCGAGAAAGAACGTGTTTTTCTCGAAAACGACACCTTTCGAGTATTTCGTATTTTTCGACCGGAAGGAAGCATTTGCTAAGGCTAAAAAGTAGTTTTCCGTGATCAGCAGCTCCAGCTCTATCCAATGATGTAAAGAAAACACGAAAAAAAAATTTACTGAAAGTTTGAATTGCCTGCACCTTATATATATGAGCCAATTGCAATTTTATTGTACTGTTTGAATCCAAAATGTGAATAAAAAAACTCTCCGGGCCCTATCGACCGATCTTCATTATTTTATTATTATTTTCTTTCCCTAATTTGTCCCCACTACTATGGGGAAAAGGATGACTTTATACCAATGAGATCCTGAGATATTGGGCGCACAAGGTCCGAAAAGCCGGTTTTTAGCGCTACCTGTCGTTAAGAAATGCTTCTTATCTAATTTATTCTTCATCATTGACACTCAGCGATTCCATCAATTTATAGTAAACAGTCTGGGATTTCAGAATATGTGACTGATTAGCACCGTGATTACACTTATCTCAGCCATTGTTTATAAAAAATCCGTTTACAATCAAACGTGATTTTCTGTCACGCGAGATTAAAAACGATGCCCAGACCGAACAACTAATCTGAAAATCCTCAGGAAGGTGTTGAATGAAAGCCAACACTCGGGGGCATATAATGATAAAGAGACGAAAACAAGCACATTTTGTCTTGGTAAGAAAAAATCTGAAACAGAATTAAAAATGACGATTGTCACGCTAAATGTCACGCGAGATTATTTGTTTTGTTTTATCTACAACTCTCTTATTTTTTGACCGTTTGAGACGAAACTTGGCGCATTTTAACTACTTATTGAGTCAACTTTTCGTGAAATGAACAGCGTCTGAGAGTTTACGGTTCGCGAGAAAACTGAGAATTACTGAAAAATGTCACGCGAGATTTTTTTATGAAAAAGTGTCACGCGAGATTAAAACCGATGCCTAGACTGAATAGATTATCTGAAAGACCTGCCACAGGTTTTGAATGAAAGACAAGACTCGGGGGGCATTTTTTATTCATATTTTGCGCTTTGTCTCTTTTATTAATAAACTAGAACTGGTTTGTATTCAAACGTCTCTTTATCGCTGAAACTCCAAGTTTTTCAGCTACAAGCCGAACCAGATCCGCCAGTAAAGGATGTGATACACACCATTGCGTCCGTCTCATCGAGATCTATTGGATGGTGTACCATACTTGTACTTTTGTGTCATACCAAAAGCTTTTTCCACACATAACCTCCGGGACTTCTAAAGTATTTCGAAAAACTCTCCTGTCTCAGCCATCTTGATAGTGACAGTCGGGAATTTTATTTTCTGTTCTCCTCTCATATAGTACAATGAAATGTACTATTTAGTTTCTTTACAGTCAAAAATTTTTTTTCGCTCATTTTTTCCTCCTAACGGTACAATAAAATTGCAATTGGCTCATATGTATGTATATATATATGTATGTAGTATATACTAATAGACCAAAAATAACACAGTAGTTAACAATACAGACGACAGGACAGTCTGTGAAAAAATCTCTCTCACACGTGGATAAAAGAGAGAGAAAGAAACAAGAACGAAAATAAAAGGAATGTCACTATCTAGCTGATCAGAGAAACAAGAAAGGCAGCGACGGTTAGCGACAACGCTGGTTTATGGCTGTAGCTAATACAATATATTCCTGCTTACATATTTTCTTACTATTTAAGAAAGTCTTTGAAGTTAAATAATATTTGAAAGAAATAAAGTTTATCAAAAAACCAGAAGTCCATAGAAAAACGAACTTCTCTACCAAATAATCAAAAGGGAAGAATGTCTTCGTATTTCTCAACAAATGATTCCAAAATTCTAGCAATATGCAAGACAATGAATTAATTCACCAACAAAATCAAGAAATGAATGAAATGCTACTCTCTCTTTTGTACTACCTAATCCATGTACCCATGTCTTTAAATACTAATAGACAAGACGTAAATATCCATTAGTCATCGCAAAGTTATGATTTCTTCCTCTTCTGTAACATCTTGTTAAAGTAAATTATGTCGCTCTACGCGAAGTAATGTGAGATTCTTTGTTCACAGCTCATACAAAATAATCGTCAGAGTAAAGAAAACGCGATAGTTCTTTTATCTTGTGAAACAGCTTCAAAATCGTTATTATCTCAAACAAAGAAAATCTGTAAACCAGAAACGAATCGATTAGGATCCGTCCACATGTGATCCATTCAGTTTTAGTTCCTCTACTCCTAACGCCACAATGTATCTCTTGTTGCAAACCCTAGCTGACTGCTGACCTAATACTAGAATAGCCTCTTATCAGAGCCACATTTGAAAAATTTGAAAATGTCGAATGTAAATGTTGCTTGTAATAATTCGCACTAATAAACATCGGAAATTTTGAAAAACGCAGATACAAGTAGCTTATCCGTAGATTCGGTCACAACTGACCTTAATCACAGTGAATTTGGAAGTAAAAACACATTTTGAATAAGGAAAGCTTATTTTGTTAAGTTATATGCGTTTGAGGTGAATAATTACAATAGAGATATAAAAAAGTTGTAAGAGTAGTACAGGATGAGTTAAGACATGTATAAATGCATGACGTTCAGTTATATAAAATAAAGACTAACTTTTCCATTACGATTAAGGTGCTGCTAATTCAAAGTTTTCACAAGATTTTATTTTTCTATGAAACACACGTATTCTGATTCGCTGGGATGCGATGATCACGAATATCACCTTTTTAGTACGATTAAAGCGCATCTTCATGGGGAAAAACTCAAAATACTGAGCAAACGTCAAAAATCAAAACACTACCTTGGCGAAAAATTGTTCTATGTTTTTCCATTTTGTTCTAGAGCTCTGAAAGTTTCTTTTTCTGAATCCTTGCGTGAAACTGATTCTGAAAATGTGTTTTAGAAATTTTTAGCACCTTGTCTTCACGTCGAAAAAAAATTATCTATAGCAACACATCATAGATGAGCACCTTGCTTTTGAAAACTTTCACAGTTTTTCTGTTGATGTCTAAAAAGTTTTTCCATAGTGCATCAGAATGGTCGTCAGGCATACAATAGAACTATGTGTGTAGATTTTTGAAATTTTTCTTCTTTACTGAGAAAATTAATTTTTTCTAAATTAGATGCGAAAAACTCGAAATTCTGCTCGTAATTCTCGATCAGAACTCACCTTTTATCCAACAGAAATGTCATATTCAGAATCAGGATCAAAAACTGAGTCGATTGATATGTATTTCTATTCTATCCGACTGCTTTGATTTTTTTCGAATCTTGGGCAAAAATCTCGGTCATTTTTCAATGTGAAAGGTCTAGAACAAAACGGGAAAAAGGAAATTTTATTTCGAAAACTCTTTGTATTATAACTTTGGCCCACTGTAAGAGGAATTCTTTTCCTTTCTTTCCTGAGGATGCGCCAGGCCATGGTACCAAAACAGAACTAATGTTCAACGTTTTTTAATCACCTTTATTGGGAGCTAAGTATTTCACAAACTAAACGGGATTCTTTTCTAGAAAATAGACCAGTATAGTGTACAACTTGTGACTTGTGTACTTCAGACTAGTATAAAAAGTGGAAAAGGATCTTCTCTAATTAATATAATTTTAACTCGCGAAGTTGGCAGAATGCGAAATAAATTTATAGTGAGCACTTTCTTCCTTGTCCGTATAAAAGACGAACATTCGATTTAAAATTTGTTCGATTTCTTATTTTATTCGGAAAACAAAAAAATGTTGTATATAAGTAGAATATACAGAAGCAAAATAAATCACGACGAAACAAGATCAAATCGAAAGCAGTCTCTTTCATGTTTAGAATTAACGTAGAGTGCAAAACTATTATACAATGAAATGCTCTACAATAGAGAAATAATAGGCGAGTGGAGGAATAGCGAGCGACCCACTGGAATATACTTTGAAACGTTCCCTTATTCAGGTAACAAATACAATGTCAGTGTTTGTGGTAGAGAATGATTTGTGGCCTTTTCTTCCATCTCGGAAAGAAACCATCATTTCCTTACAAGACCTTTTAGGGCGATTTGACACAATGATACTACAAGGTCAGTCTTATCATGACCCTCATTTTGCTCTGTACTGCCTCTTAGATATTATTTAAAATCCTTACAACTTTCCTTAGATAGGAAAAACTACATCTTGCTAGACAAATTTGCACTTAGCGGAAAGAAACTTTTCTCTACATCTAGAGATGTATGTTAAATAAAAGAGACTTTAATGGTAACTAAGATCCGAAAGAATTTTTTAGTGGGACGGAAGGGTATCTATGAGTGGCCTTGAACCTGGTCTTTTCTCTGCTTTGTCCTGCTAGCATTAAACAAAAAACAAACACTTTGTTTCTTTTTTCTTTTAAGATATCACACGAGCTTAAACGACGAGCATGACTATTATGTCTCATATTTACATGACTTTTATCGTGTTGTGCTATGTCAAGTATGTTTTTGCTTTTCCTTCAAGAAAATGTCAGGGAGGTTTACCTAGTTTTCTATCTCTTTTTTTTTTTACTGGGGATGACCTAGACAAGTTCTTTGTTGAACTTTTGTCATTACCCTGTCATTCTATTAACATCATGGACCAAAATAAAACTGATTTGATTTAGATTGAGAAGAAGGTTCTATCTTGTGCTGAAATATTAGTTTTTTGTAGAAGTGTTTCTTTGTTCTTCGTTCAAACTTGGTTTTCTTTGTAAAATTCAGTTTTTTTTTTTTTTAAACTTGTTTCTTATTTATTTAACGCCGGTCGCACGGAAGGAGTGAAAGGCCCTCGGGTCAACTTGCTTTGCAGCAAAAGCAAAGTTTCCACCACACCTCTTTAACGACCTCACTTTGGTCAGGTTCTGTGCGGTTAGTGTGAATGATTTCTTGAGTTTATTTAATCTTTTCTCACAAACTTAGTTTTTAGGGCATAGCAATGAATCGCTCATTCCGGGGAGACTTTAAGCGACAGAAAATCTTTGAACACACAGTTTGAACGCTCTTTAAATGTAGATTCTCAACAGATTCTAGACATTTTCCGAAATGTATTCTATCACAGGAAAAATGACGAGACATTTTGTCCAATTACTTTTGCGTCTTAGGTTTGATATCTGATTCACGTATACTGTACCGAACAAGAGTTCATGAGTTTGTAAATGTGAACTTAAATGCACAGGTGCAAAACCTTTCATGATTCCAGAAAAGGTTAACAATCGAAGAATTTTGCAATCACTTTATATAGAAACCCATTTCTGGTATTACAAATGTGTGTGTACGTATGTGTTTAAAAATATATCTGTAAAACTGAAGCAATAAATTCAGATTTTGTGTGCAGGAGAAAATGTTTATAGTCAACTGTATTTGAACAAATTAATGAGCTTTTCTCTTTTGCTTAACCAATTTTGGTTTGAATTTTCGATAACAAATGCGACAACAACAATATGGTAATAGCACTAATAGCGTAATGATTGTAGCAGTAACGAGGAGGACAAGACTATATATGATGAACGATTGTTTGTAATTTGGTTGATTAAATATCAAATGTTGGTATCCAAATTCTAAAAATTCTTCGATGATAGTCGCTGCTCGAGTAGTACCACCAGCAGAACGAAGCAATCTGCCCATACGATGAGCAGCTGCAAAGAAATGATTCATTTTTTTAAAATCAATTGGATTTGGATACGTCATGTTATCATCAATGTTAACAGTGATATTTTGTAATAATAGTGACATTTGTTGTTGCAATAATATTGGTTTCAAATTCCATCCGAAATGCATAATTGCACATCCAGATTTCTCAGCCCTTAATCCGTTATCAACGTGATCTATACCATGTGGTGTTAATGGTATAATTAACATTGGTTTGTTGAATATTAATGACTCAGCAATACTATTAAATCCTCCATGAGAAATAAATAAAATTACATTCTCATGTTTTAATATTTCCATCTGTGGTAAATATGATGCATAGCGTACATTTGATAGTTGATTAATGTTTGTTTTTTCTAAGAGATATTGAAATGGTTCACTTAATGCCCATAAATATCTCAATGTTTTGTTTTGTTTTGTTAGTGCTAAATGTATAATTTGAATACGTTCCAGAGTAGGAGATGTAACAGTTCCAAAACTAATGTAGATAACATTCGGTGCTTCGTCTAACCATAACTGAAGGTCATTTGGTAATACCTTTTTGTCGTAATCTGGTCTGAAATAAGGACCAATCAGAAAATGAGATGGTAAAAGTGGATGTGCAAAATCTAAACCAATTGGTGATGAAATAAATAACGGATATTTTTGGGTGATATCAGTAGCGTGATCTAACTCGCGAACACCAAAATGGCGACGTTTAATGTTGTGTGATTTTAACGTGAAAAAATCAGCTATAATGACTCTAAAGAGACGCGTAAAAACGTTTTTGACCATTTCGAGGTATGTCATTGTCATAAAATTATGTGTTGATATCGAATTAAGTACTGGGTACCAAAGTGGTGATATAAAATCATTACCTGACGGCGTTGATTGACCACTCCATGTTGCTACTGCTGGAATGTTGAACTTCTCAGCTAGAATGAAGCCAGCTCGTGTAAATACATCGGATATAACGAATTTTGGTGGCTTTTTAACTAAAATTGGATATGTTTCTAAAATTGCCCATGAGTAAGTTAATTGCGTTCTGTCGAACGCTTGTCCCAACTCATACAATGAGGTACTTGATGAGACTAATTGCACCTCGACCGACACACCAGAATCTATGGAATTGGGAATTATTAGACGGCCACCACTCCAAAATTCTTTGAATTTGATAAATTCTTTTTCTTCAATAAGTAATACCACATTGTAACCACGATTTATGAGTTCCTATCATATCAATGAAACTCAGTTATACTAATCAATTCGATTAGCAACTAGGTCAAGCATACACAAATTTCATTTACCTGGCATATAGCAACTACAGGATTAGCGTGTGATGCGGGTATTGATGTACATAAGATATAATCTTGTTGTTCCAATGGTAAATGCTCGAAGTTGGGTGAAAAGGTGATTTTAAGGTCAGATCCATAGCGAGATACATTTAGATTACTATGAATAATTTCAGGAAGTCTGGAAAGAATACTAAGACCTTCTCGTGTGCA
>CAJNOQ010005982.1:0-13344 GCA_905250885.1 Didymodactylos carnosus
TAATATTTGATAAGTTTTTTCTATTATCATTAGGAACAAAAATATCTTCACATCCTGTACCAAAGATCTTGCCAAGGTCTTTTCGAAAAAATCTAAGATGTCAAGATCTAGGTTCCAAGATGTTCGACTAGGGATAGTTTTTCTTTCTCCTTCTGGTGTGAACATGGCTTTTGACTGATATACTTCGTGTACGTATTTATACAACAATTATCCGTATGTGCGAACAGAAACGGTTTTGTTCTTTGATACATTTCTTTCCTATAGAAGTCATTTTTTTTAAAATTTCCCATTAGAAAAGTCTTGCAAATCTTACAATAAATGAATTTTTCGTTGTAATGAAGATAAAGATTATACTCAATCTACTGTTCATACGTCATTTTTCCACGAAATTAAACAATTCTATTGAAAATTTACCGTCGGCACTTCACCTTTGTTCTTGATAAATTTCTTCATAAACTATCAGGTGTTTTTATATTTCTCAGTACAAGAAAGCACGATGAATTTAATGGCAAAAAAAGCTAATAAATAATGAACAAGTCATCCCGGTATATTGAATGAAAATATACCCGTTGGAATTAGCGGTGTTCACTAATAGAGGTTTTACAGTAGTCAGAAGTTAGTTAACTATAAAGCGTATAATAGCAGTTCTTCGATACAACACTAAGCTATCACAGTTCCTTAATGATCGATTTCATCCTCTTTTTTCTAGAAAGTAATTTCTTCAAAAAGACAAAACATTCTAAAGTTATAAATTTTATTCCACTGCAAATTTTCAGATCGAAGAAAAGTTTCATGTGCTCTATCGTATGAACTTTGAATGAAACTCTAATATGTTATCGTTAAGTTAAAAAATAGATTTTAATTTTTGTCAACATTTCCTTAAAACATGTATATCTCCCCGAGCATACGCTTCGGCCTCCTGAAGGATTGAGATTCGGATAGAGCTCAAAATTTTGAGTATATACAAACATTTTGAGCATATGTTTTGGCGGCTGTGTTGTGCCGATCTGTGGATATTTGAAAGATTGAATAAATCTTGCATAAAACAAGCACGTGATATCACGTATACACTCTCACTGTATAGCAAAAGAAAAGAAAAACTCGTCTTTCTTACATATAGTCCAGAAAGTAAACATACGAATTTTCACTCTGCTCATCGTTGTTTTTGACAAAGAAACAAATTTACCCGACAGTAGACCAGCCAATCATTAAATCTGTACAACCTAGAAGTACTGCTACCACTAGTCGGAATATAACGTACAGATATGATAACACTAGCTATAGTTCACGCGAACAAAAGAGGAAAATTTATAAAGAATGATTAACCAACATGTGTACAACTCTCTGTCTGACATCAAACTGCCTGACTTACTCCGTCGGCCGTCAATGTAGAGAGAGAAAAAACATTTGTTTTATTTCGTTTGGTCTATCGTCCATTTTCGTATGAATAAGTCAATCTGGGTTATAGTCCTAGATATAGAGAGACCATACAGACTTCTATTATACATATTCTATTTATATTTTAGATGATGAAAAACATATTCGAAATAAAACAGTAAAAGAAAGAAATTCAAATCCATTTTATGTTCCTATTGATAATAGAAAAAACTTATCAAATATTAGTTCAACAATGATTAGACAAAATTTATTACAAAATCGTCCATGTGAACATGTAATACACAAATCTGTTTCATAATATCAAATATCACGGAAAGGAAAAGACGTAAGTAAACAGTTTTGAACGTTTTCGCAAGAACTCTCGATACTTACTACTCGGCTTGTCCACGTAACGGTATCCTTTTTTCGCTTTTTTTCAAAAGATTATTGCAGTAAAGCTACGAACTAATCTAAAATTGTAACTACATAATTAAGTAGATTAAACATTTCTCTACAAATTAAAAAGTGTCTTGGCTTTGAATATTGATTCGTTATGAAAATACAGCTGTCGTACAAACGGTCCCAAAAATCGATTTTGAAGCTATCTGAAAAACGTGTCTAAAAGGGTGAAGACGAGCTGGCGAAATTTGAACAAGTGTACGAGTTTGTAGAAAATTGTTTGCTCTACAAGACGTGATAGCTGGTTAAGTTCGAAACTATTCTAGTTAATCTGTATTAATAAAAGAAAAATCAGAAAAACCGTCACGGTGTAACCAAAAACGGTCAAAACTGTCACACCGTGACGGTTTTTCTGACTTTCTTTGATAATTTTAGTTTGTAGCTTTACTGCAATAATCTTTTGAAAAAGATCGAAAAAAGGATACCGTTACGTGGACAAGCCGTACTATCTGTTTCAAAATAAAGTGGACGCGGATGTTTTTTGAATAATTTTTGATAGAAGCGAGTTAGAGAGCTTCGGCTTTCGGCATGCGAAAGAGAAGACTTGAAGGTATGTTTTCATAAGCAAAAACTTTTTCAGAGTTGTTTTCTGAAATAGGTTTTCTAGGAGATCTTTGAAAAAGCAGGCTGCATGTAAAAACTTTTCAATAGGATTGTATTGATTTTCCTCCATGGTCTGATAGCCCAGGGTGTCCTCTTCATAATGAGAGTCGAGCGAAACCTTGTTTTTCTGCAACTCCTGTGTTGTGTTGGATTTCCTACGAGTCGCAGGACTGGCACCCGGTGAGCCTTAAGAACGGATGGAATCGATCATGCTGAGTCTCGTGACAATAGTTATTTCTAGAAAAAGTTCTAAAAATCTACCGAAAAGCGAGTTTTACGAAAATTCGGGTTTCCAGGCTGTTTTCACCTAATATTAAAAAATTAACTAATCACTCAATAAGCATCAGAACGAGTTCAAAACTTCAGAATGTAGAGTATTTAAGCTATTCTGTATCCTGTTTATCGGAGATCTCAAAAGAAATTTGATAAAAGTGGAAGTCCTGGGACTCGTAGGAAATTCGACACAATAGCGGAGCCGGGGAAAATCAAGGTTTCACTCAACTCTGATTTCGAGATCTTTCTTTTTCTGTAAAGATGGGATTCAATTCGGACTCTACGTGATAGAAAACAGAGCAGCTCGAATACTAATATGCATCAAAATTCTTTTGATAAGTGTCTTAATAAACCGCTAGAAGCAATCATAAAAGAACTTAGTAACATGTTCAGTTACTAAGATGACTCATCATTCAATAACCAGTGGTCAAAGAAAAGAATTCGTTGATTGATCGCAACAGAAAAACATTTTAATGAGTTGTTTCTAGCAAAATATAAATGCCTCTCAATATAATTCTGACAAAATTCTAGTGATTCTGCATACGAACTCATAGCATATTATAGGTCCCTAAACGATTTCCTGTGTTTCGTAGGATCCTATATGATGCAGGGTTACCCATTTAGTTTGTCAAATGCTTTAATTGATGTAAATGAAAGTTCTTATGTTAACTTATCAAAATCTTATGAACTCTTCGAAACTAATTTTATAAGCTATCTTACCGAATTCTTATCAGAATCTTATAAGATTCTTATATTCCTTATAAGAATTTTATCAATATCTTACGCATTTACATCGACTGCCTTATATAAGATTCTTATAAGATTTCTGTAGAATTGCCGTAAGTTCGGTCGCCTAGGATATCACTTTTCACATAAGATATCTTATGTGCGGCACATTTTTCGTCTCAGTACGTCGGTAGAAAAAAAAGAGAAGAGAAAGATATGCATGTACGAAAACAGATCCTCTTATTTGTCAGTGCCGCAGTATAATAGTATCAAAGAAAATTGAATCCGATAATGTTGAATTATCAATTGAACACAACAAAATAGTTTCATGATCCAGAAGTACTACTTAGAGAAAAAAAAGTGATCTCGTTTTTGTACCTTCCATACTAAACATAGCAGACGATTCGGTTCTTCCGCTGCATATTTCTATACATCATAAAACTGTAATAGTATAACGTTTATGGATTTTAAAGTGCATATTGCGAGCTAGTATCGGGAATAGGCTTTGAGTATCGAGACGTCATGAGTCCGGTCTATCCAGTTCTAAAGAGCAATACTTTGATCTCGTATTGTTGCGATCCAGTAAAAGAATTTATTAATATATAGTCGTTCAGTATGGGTGTTACAGAAAATATACAAGATGCTATTTCTCTTTCAACATGTTCACCTTTATCAGCAAATGGACAGGATTCCAAACGATGTGTGAGCGAATCATACAAGGTTACTATTTGTAAACGTCAGAAATATTTTCACTCAATTTCATTTAATGAAGGATTAATTACTACTACAAGTCCAAAAGTTGCTGTGATCGGTGTTGGTTCACGAGGTCTAAGTATTTTGGAACGATTAGCAGCCAACTATGATCAAAATAAGAATTATATATTAAACATTTATTTAATTGATCCCGGTCGTTATCCTGGTCAAGGCATTCATTCATCTGAACAAAGTCCACATTTGCTAATTAATACAGTTGCTTGTCAAGTGACAATGTTTCTAGATGAATCAATAACAAATTGTGGACCAATTAGAAAAGGACCATCGTTGTTTGATTGGGCGCGTGAAGAAAATTATCGAAAAATGCCAAATGGACAATATATGAAAGGATGTGATGGAGGAAGCGAAATTGAACCAAATGATTATTTGCCTCGACAATTACTCGGTGAATATTTGAGATGGGTATATGATTATTTAGTGAGTAATTTACCTAGTGGAATTATTGTTCATCATTATAATCAGACAGTCATTGATATTCACTGTTTAAATGATGGTGGTGTCAAACTCTTTCTAAATGACGGATGCTCATTCAACGTCGATTGTGCTGTATTAACGACTGGTCATGATCAAAACGCACTGGATAACGTAGAATTGCACTACGATCAATTTGTCAATGAATGCCGATCGATGAATCCTCATTTACGATATTTACGGGCTTATCCATTGTCTCAACTTCAGTCCATCGATCAACATAGTGTAGGTTATTTTTTCGTTTTATGATCTTTTCTTACCCGACGATAATTAATACGTTGCCACTATCAACGATTTTCATTCGACTGCACGCATACTGACCTTCTTTCTAATTCATTCTAACGGGTGGGCCAGATAAAACCGGCCACTTTTGTTGTTATTTATTAATCCCCTTCTATGAAGTTTCAAGTTCTCATTTCACAGTCAATCGATAGAGAATTGAATTCTCTACAAAACCTGTAATTTTAATCTCTGACAGCATTTTTCCCGTTTGAGTACCAATCAGAATATTGAAGGGTGCTGAGTTACCGAACTGCGACACACTGAAAATAGAAAAATATTTGCCTTGATCCAAAAGCAGATTCCATAAGAATTTTGAAAACATCAGAAGATTCACCGGAAAATTCTGCATCTTCTCACGTAATTTTCGACAGTTCTGCAGGTGACTAGAAAAATTTCTGTGCAAAAAACTGATAAATCTAAAAAAACCTAACTTCTGAACCTATTTCTCATAGACTTCAGTTTTTTGGCTATAAAAGCAGTAAAACGTTCTGAATCCAGAGTTCTAGTCTTACCATCTTACACAGACTTAAATTCTGCATTTTTTGATATATAAAGAAAGTTTCTCAATTCAAATCATTAATTAAAACAATTAATTTAATTTACAAAAATTGAAAAGCCGGTTGAGAACTAATTATGACTCTAGCTGACGTAGCGAAAACATTGTATAAAGTTATATCTAAGTGAGACCAATAGAACACAAAATTCTCTATCTTTCTACCTATCTTTCCTAGTAAAATTGGCTATTGACCATCAGACAATGGGATAGAAATCTCGAAGAAGGAGACATCAAAAGCACGTCGCATTTCGACAACTCGGCACCCTTCAATATTCTGATTGGTACTCAAACAGGAAAAATGCTGTCAGAGATTAAAATTACAGGTTTTGTAGAGAATTCAATTCTCTATCAATTGACTGTAAAATGAGAACTTGATACTTCATAGAAGGCATTAATAAACAAGAACAAAAGTTGCTGGTTTTAGCTGGCCCACCCGTTATTTCTGTATATTTTAGAGAGTTGCTATTCAAGGGCTAGGTTTATCGTGTCATGATGTTTTATCAGAACTGACGTGTGGTAGAGGTGGACAATTTGTTTATGGTGACAACGATGAATTAACGTACATTCGATCGGGGCATGAACCAGAGAAAATTTATGTTTATTCGCGTAATTGCTTGCCGTTTAGTGCACGAGGTAGAAATGAAAAGAGTGTCGGTGGTCAATATCAAGCTCGCTTCTTCACACGGGCAATGATCGACCAATTAAGAGAGGAAAATGGCTATTTTCAACTTGATTTTGAGAAACAGGTGTTGCCCGTATTAATTAATG
This sequence comes from Didymodactylos carnosus, assembly GCA_905250885.1. Lineage (NCBI taxonomy): Eukaryota > Metazoa > Rotifera > Eurotatoria > Philodinida > Philodinidae > Didymodactylos > Didymodactylos carnosus. The sequence continues at coordinate 6,290 of CAJNOQ010005982.1, forward strand.
AAATGTGCTATGTTTATGAGTGCACGTTACGTAACAATTGGCTGGTGTCGCATGATGAATTTGAACCAAGTGAAGAAACTAGACAGGTCATTCATCGATTACTTTATCCATTGGATAATGTTATTATTGATTACAATTCGTTTACATTTTGGATTATCGATTTCATTGAACAAGATCTCGACGAAGCGTATCTGGGAAATGTTAGTAGTCCAGTGAAAGCTGCCACAGATCTGTTGCGTGATGTACGAGATACTATTCGTTATACTGTTGATTTCAGAGGACTAACACCGAGATCACATCAATATTTTATTGAAAATATTTGTCCAGTTATGAACAGAATTGCTGTGGGACCACCAAAAGAGAGAAATATTCAACTATTGGCTCTTATTCGTGCTGGAGTAGTTGAGTTTGCATGCGTTCCAAATGCACAACCTCGAGTTCGATGTGATAGAGCACGAGCGAGTTTTGTTATTGAAAGTAAATCGATGCAAGAATGCATTGTCGACGTTTTAATTAAAGGTATGATGGAATCATTTTATCCTGAACGAAACAATTCGTGTTTAATTCGAAACATGTTGAAAAGAGGATTAATTCGACCTTTTTCGAACGGTGATTATCGTCCTGGAGGCATTGATATCAATGAAAATCAAAATCTCATTAGTGCTGAAGGTTTAACAATCCAAAACATTTGGGCACTAGGAAACATTGTTGAAGGCCCTAATTTTTATACCTATGTTTTACCTCGTCCACTAGTTAATTCTCGAGCGTTACAAGACGCAGGAAAATGCGTTTTTAAAATATTTTCATTACTTGACAAATGTCTAGCACCTAGTAATTAGAAAGTAGGTGTTTTATGTTATTTATTTTTATACATGAGATAGGTGTTTGTTCTTGCATTTATTCTTCTAATAGTTTCAAATAAATTGTTTTTTTACCCATATTAAGTTAATTATTTTTTCTTAAATTCTTATTCTGTTGTAACGTTAGTGATTTTCTTGGAATAAATGTTTTGCTTGAAATCAGTATAATTATCGAAGAAACACTTTTCTTCTTGCATGATGGCTACACAACTGTCTTCTTGACTCTGGTATAACTGAAATTTCGAATATTGACTTAGAATAATGACAAAACATGAGTAACAAGACTGGCTGGTGCATTCTCGTAACTAGAAATGTTGTACGAGCTCATAGAAGTCTTAGATAGGACTATATAGCTTTGCAAGATACACAGGAGCGCTTTTAGTCTTCTACGCGTGTCGCTTAATTTTGAGCTCATTTTAGCTTAAAAAAATGTCAAAATGAGTTTTTTATACTCAGTTTTACATGGAGAATCAGACAAAAATAGTTTTGGAATTTTAAAAACACAATGAGCATGAAAACTTTGCTTTTTCTTGAAAATTTAAAGAGCGGTTGCAGGCGGTTCTCATTTTTTTTTCTGAAGTATCCTGCCGGTTCTTTTCTTAAATATCCGCGGTTCATTGCGTTTGGATGAGCAACTACTTATTCACCCGTTTTGTTTTGCAAACAGCTAGTATATAAACACACAAGTTTCGCTTAGTTGACTTATGTAATTTTGAACGTTTACAACGCCCTGTGAAGGAAGACAAAGAAGTGAACCATGCAAAACGGTTCTAAGGAAATAAGTGACACTTCCTGTTTTTAAGGGAATGTGCAGAGCTAGGTCTCTCTCAAAGTAGAGAGGGGCGGAAAGCTCAGAATTAAAAACGCTTCAACCGCGGTTTTTGCCAGTTTGAAGTGTTCTTGTTCACCTTAGCTCTAACCAAGCTTTTGGTAAGAAATGCTTCCAGGCAAACCTCCCTTTTATTCAAATAAACCGCCGTAGATCACGATTTCCGTCAATAATATTGGGAAAAATAACCATCTTGATAAGAGGTTTTTTGCAGTCTGAAATCGGTGACAACCGCACATTTCATTCAAAAATAACCGCCTTCATCTGCGGTTATTTCGAAAAAGGGAGTGATCAAATCGCTCCCTTTCAGACAAATAACCGCCGATCTAAGCGGATTTCTGTTGTTTCTGACCTCGATGAACCGCAGTTTTCAACAAAAATAACCGCCTTTAGCTGCGGCTCGATCGAAAAGGGAGCGATTTTATTCAATTGAACGCACGCCGATCTCGGCGGTTTTTAACAAAAAATAACTGGCGAGAACCGTTGTTATACCCACCACAATTGAGAAAAAAGGCCAAAAAGACACCCACGGTTTTTATACGAGAGAGCGGTTATTGTGTCGCAAATCGCCGGTTTTGACCGGTTTTTCTGCTTGAAATTGAACCGATGTGACCTATATTTTGGACCGGTTTTTTATATGAATTTTCGTGTACGGGCGGTGTAGCAAACTAACGGTCCCCTTCAAATCAGAAGATTTCAAAATTTTCTTTTAGAAAACCTAGTGATCGTAAAGTTTCTTTCAGACATTTTTCAACCATCTCATTAGATAGCCCCTTCAATCCTCCATAAAATGTGCTACTGGCCAACTTTCTACGATGTTGTCTCAAAAAGTGGCATAGAAAATGCGATACAGATCGAAAGCGGAATTAACGCGAACGAACTTAAATTTATGATGTTAAACAGCCTGTAACTCGGTCGTCCACGATCGTAGAAAGTTGGCCAGCATCTCATTCTACAGAGGATTGAAGGGGCTATCTAATGATATAGTTGAAAAACGTCTGAAATAAACTTTACGATCACTAGGTCTTCAGAAATCTCTATCTCAAGACTCCGAGGTGTTCCATAACTTTTCTGAGTCGAAATATCTAGAACTCGATCCGCCGGAAAATGACGAAAATGCATTTTTCTGCTGCGAGGGTAAAATGGCTATGGCTTTTTTTTTAACAAGGCTAGAGAAATGCGGTTTTCACCATTCGATTCAGCTTGCTGAGCTCTATAATTTGAGGTAGTTCTCCTTATTAATATCAATGGAAATTGTGGTTGGTTTTACGTGCATTTAGCTTAACCGTCGATGTCGAAAACCAGCTCAGTAGTATTTCTAGTGCTAGGACACACAGGCGCAATTTATTCTGAATATTTTATATATCATTTTGTAGCCCGTGAAATTCTCTATCGGATGATATATAAAGCGGAGTGGTTAATGATACATTGACTGGAGAATATAAGCGATGAACGTTGTTGACCTATGGAATTGTGGAGGTCGGGGCTAGTATTTCTAGTGTTAGAACACGCACATCCAATGTGTTCTCAACATTTTATATATCATTTTGTAGGCTGTGAAATTCTCTATGGAGTGGTATACAGTAGTTGAGGTTTGCTTTGAGGGAAAGAGAAGGAATGAGGAAAATAGTCTAAATAAAGTTCATCTAAGGGGTGAGAAGTTTGGATGCGAAAGTTTTTCCAGGGGGAGGGATGGAAATGGGTCTTTTAAGGTGCTAGTTTTAATCACGGAGAAAAACTACATCAGACCTGTGAATATGAGGTTGATCTGAGAGGGGGCCGATTTTGCCTCTTATCGACCTCGTCCTTTTCGCGTACTTCAGGCCTATTTTTAGGGGAGAAATGAATTTTTTTGATTTTTCGTAAAAGTAACGAAAAATTTCATATTTTGAAAAAATGATTTTCAGCGGATTTTATGAACGTTTTGCTTTTAGGAAAAGATGCGATCGATTTTTGGCCATTGTAGGACAAAAAACCCAAGCCTCTAGTTGTTTTCTACAAAAAGTTGTTGAAAAAAATATGCAGGACCACTCATTTTTGGAATAGATAACAGTTTGTTTACTGCAATTGTACATCAATAGCAGAGAATGACGTGAGGCTCTAACAAGTAGTTCTTTGAGTAGTGTGCTGTCTAGCTTTATGAATAGTGTCTTAGTGAAAATTAAATCGTAGACAAGGATGACTCGTCTCATTAATTAATACAAAAATCTGTAGAAGTATTTATTCGTGCACATATGTAATTTTGATTCACGAAGTAATATCACAGCTCATCAGCTAAGAACCAGAACAAATAGTTTCGGAGCTTTAATCTTAGTATTATATACTACTATAGTATGTTCTGGTGCTCCCTTAGCTTTTGCAGATATTTCGCTAAGGCTGGATATAGTCGAGTTGTTGCGAAAATTTATTGTTTGCTATTAGTTGTCATGGTACCCATTTGTTATCGAATATAGGTAGTTATATATCGGCGAAAACATCAGGAATAGAAATCGAATGGATAAAAATCAAGCAAATTACACCGCACTGAAAAAGCAGCTTCAAGTTCAGAAAACTTTTTCTGCTGCACATATAAGACTATTGAACGGCAGAATCTACCCATTGCGGCACTTTTTAAAGAAATGTCCCATTTTTTTTAATTATTGTTTTTTTTCATGCAAAAATCAATTTAAATCGACTTTTTTCTGAAAAAAACATTTGAATTCACTTTTTTACGATTCTTTTACAAAAATCTGTTTAAATTAATTTTTAAAAGAATTCATTTAAATTTATTCTGCGTAACTTTTCGTGCGAAAAATCTATTTAAATTCATTTCTTTCTCAATGAATATGGTTTTACTTTTTCGAAAATTTATTTAAATGCATTTTACTTTATTTGGAGAAAACAGAAAGGACCAGTGCGCATAAGGCTTGAAATCGGCCTAGTACATTTTATTGCTTCAATGTATCGCGAACTCATCAAAGTCATCTTATTCGATGATTTCGACCCTTTGGAACGATTCCGATTGGACGTATTCGACCGAAGCTACTCGACGACAAACTCCATAATCATACCATCAGTATTACGGTAAAATCAAAATTTCTGCACAACTATCCAGTATTTAGCCTAATGTAATACATCATCCGATGCGCCTTGAAAAGCTCTACAAGATGTGTTAATAGGAAACGAAACGAATCCTTTAGCTGGTGCTCCCGCTTGTACGAGTGCTCCCTTTGTGGCAGTGAGTGGGGAAGCAACTGCTAAAAGAATACCAACGCGCTGTTGTTGTTTCGTTTTGTACTTGAATCAGCAGCTGACGATGGCGACGTCCATTCAAAAATCGTTTTGAATCTAGAAAGCGAAAAAAACAACAAACTTGAGTTGCATTTCTTCAAGACAGTTGTTTTTCGAAAGTAGATTTTTTTCCTCTCCTCTCCTTCTATTCAAAAAGATTCTGCTATGCACGCAGACGGGCCTTATGCTACCTCCCTCAAGTCTTCCATTAAAGGGTGGGGAACAAAAATGAATTTTTGATTAAGACTTCTTGGTTCAGAAAACAAAATAGGTTCTACTGTTTTCTTTCTTTCTGAATCAATAGTCCAAAGAGCAGAATTTTTTGTTTATTTCCGCTTCTTTTTTTTTCTGCTTCTTCTAACTAACTCCTGCGTGTTGTTCTCTCTTTGTATCATTTTAGGTTGAATTTTGAAATTCAATTTATCTTTACAAGAAACATAATATGGTTCAAGGAGAAAATTAGATTAAGAAATTATTATGAAATTTTATAAACAACTTTCAATAAATCTAGATTCAGGTATGTGCACACTATTCTATTTTTAATCGTAATGGAGAGTAGAAGAGAGGAGTAGAAAAGTGGCGATTATAAAATGAAGAAGTAATTTTCTTAAATCGCAGTATTTTTTAAATGAAAAACTTCTTTTTTGTGATGAAACTAGAAGAGCGACGGAGGTAAGGCGCGCGTAATTCAAAGGTCGAGCGGTATTTTGCTTTGTCGATATTCTTACGTATTCGGATAGAGGAGAATGCGCTGATTCCGAATATTACCTTTTTCTTGCTTCACGACCTTTCCTTCGCGGTGAAAAACACATAATATTAAAAGGATGCTGGAAACGCGAAAATCAGTCCTTCGAGAAAACTAAATCGGGTTTCCTTTCCATTTCGAAGCTCTGTAACTTTGTTTTTCGGAAACAGCGTGTCAAACTGCCTATGAAAATGTGTTTTAGAAGTTTTCCACATATTACGTGGTCGGTGCAAAAAATTCGTTCCAAGGGCCGGAAAAAAGGATCCTTGCCGGAAAAACCTATCTCCTTTTTTTCCTTGTGAGATGGAACCTTGCATTTGACGCCATTCGATCCGCCATATCGCGGAGTAAAAATCGCATATCCTTTTCTCAAAATTCTTTTTCTTTCTTGTATCTTGCGTTTTTCGCCTAAAATCGGCCAAGTCATTTTTGAATAACTTTTTTAGTTTTCGTTAGATATTTTTCTATAATATACTGTTCGATAGCTTTTCAAATTCTCTACAAACTGAGCTAGTCAGAATATCTTGACTGGTTGGGTCAGTCATCACAGTAGAGTCCTGTGGGACAAACTTTTCTGTTGCCCCACGACCGTAAACCCAAGCCCGAACAAAAAATTTTTGTCTCATCCCGTAAGCCCGAGTCCGTGAGCAAATAATGTTGTCCCGAACCCGTCTGTCCCGTGAAAATAATTTACGGGCTTTTTTGTACCGTTCCGTTTGTCCCGTAATTTTTTGAAAAATTTTTTCTGTTGTCATAAACCGTAACTGTTACAAGAGACGCTTAAAGTCTCAAATTTATTTTTGCAAAAAATCCGCATGATAAAATTTAAGCCTAATTTATGTGCTTATAAACTTAAAGTTGCTGTATAAAAAAATGTTTTACATCCACTCGTTACCTCAGAATCGAAAGAAAAGAACTATAAACTTAGTTTTAGATATGGGACATCTTCTCCAGTTTAAATCCAGACTATTTGGCCTCTCCCGCTTAATTTTTATTACTTATTATAAAATTACGGTTTTGACTTGATAGTATTACAAGAATTAAACATTTGAACTTGCAGCATAATTACAATCAAAAGAAAAAACTTACTGGACAACATTTTTTTGCAATTTGTCCCGATCCCGTGAAACTTTTTTCTTGCCCCGAGAGCCCATGAGTCCAAGCCCGTAAATATTTTTTTATCCGACTCCGTCTGTTCCACGGGACGCGACAGACTGGTTGGGATTCGGGGCGGGGGGGGGGGGGCGCCGCCCCGGGGGGGGGGGGGGGGGGGGGGGGGGGGGGGGGGGGGGGGGGGGGGGGGGGGGGGGGGGGGGGGGGGGGGGGGGGGGGGGGGGGGGGGGGGGGGGGG
>CAJNOQ010005983.1:0-14358 GCA_905250885.1 Didymodactylos carnosus
TTTTGGTAGTAGAACTCCTTAATATCCATCATTAGTATAAATTTCATTGATAAACGTTGCTTCTTTGCCGAGATAAGGGGCACAGAAGACGAAAAAATGAAATTCCGTAACATTTGGCCAAGCCGTATGCGCATTACGTAGACCCAGGTCAGAAAATCCTACTAAGATCTAATCAGTTCCTATTGGATCCTGTGACATGCAGGATATGATAGGATTCCTGTTATACGATCCTATAAAATCATATTATATCCAAGAATAGGTCTACACAAGATTCTGATTGTAGGACTGTGTGGCATTTCCCATATGAGCCTACAACAAGATCCTACATAATCGGATCACAATAATCCTGTAAAATCCAATAATAGGATAGCACAGAATATTGTAAAATTCCTTATCAACTCAGTGTAGGCTAGTAGTATACAATTACTAGTTGATTAAGTAGTTGTTCACTATCAATTTGGGGTTTTTCTTGGCTAAACGAGTATGATAAGCGTCTTTTGATTTGTTTTTGTTTTCTGTCTTCCTCATCAGTGAGAACCTGCACTGTAGCACTACAAATCTGCGCCAATCACTGGCTGTTACCGATTATATAGTCCATAGAAACAAGCACAAGTCGGGGATTTTCGCGTAGACTTTTTATTTTACTTTAAGCGTTGACACATGATTTTTAGCTGTTTAGCGTGTGGAGAAGGAATCTGGGGCTCTTTTATAATTGTAAGCACATTAATCTGCCTACAGATCTCCTATCAGTGCTGTCGTGGGCTAACCTCACTTTTTAAGCTTTGACTTTCGTTTCACAGGATTCAAGCTTACGATCTATTTCAAGCAGCCCATAAAAACAAAAAAACTGACCGCTATGCAGCACCTTGCTGCTTTTTGCTGCGGTTCGCTTGCTTTCGTTATATATATTTCTCGTTGCTTTTGTCGTAAAGAAAATGTTTTCTGTTGTACAGTTTAGTGTTACGTTTTTTTCGAAGTATAGAGTTTTTTGTTCATTGGAAAAGATTTGGTTCTTCGTATGCATCAGAAAAGAACGTTGCATGAAAAATAAAGAAAACACAGCAAATTCAGACAAAGCATGATATGGAACAGAAGGACGATCGCTTCATGAAAAGTTAAGCTACTGGTCAAGCTTTCAAATAACCAGATGATATCCTGTAAAATCCTGTAGGATCCTACAGGATACCATTCAGTCCTATTGTAGGATTGTGTAGGATCCTATAAGATCCGATTGTAGGAATCCTACAAGATTTCAGCGCTAAGATTGCGTAGGAATTTCCTATAAGGTCCTATCGGATTTTCATAGGATCATATCCGATCCTACAAGATCCAATAATAGGATCCTATAAGATCTTTTAGGATCCAATTAAGATCCTATCGTAGGATTCATTGACTTTGGTAGTCAAAGAAAATGACAAAAGGCTATAATGATAACAGAAAGAGAAAAAGATAGAACAAGAATAGTGAATTATAACTACTGATAGAATCTGTGTAATACAGACTGATAGTGATCAGTAGGAAAAAACTTGTTATACATTGGCTTAGGGTATAGCAGTCCAGTTAACGGGCAAGACAGTGCAGAAGTTTTTACCTGCATTCTTGTCTGTGCAAGACAAAACGTGTTTTTCTAACCTGCAAACTGCAGCGCAGATAAATTTTATTTTATTTTGCAAAAATTAAGCAGGTGATCAGCTCTCTGATGAATAACCACAAGGTTTTGCACAAGTAAGACTATGTACTCTTCCGCTGCATATCAACGTTCGCAATTATTTTGCTGTTAATTAGAGTTATCTCATGTTTCTTCGATGTTCATTCTTCGTTGGTGAATAGATCAAACTGGAAGTTCTACTCTTGATTGAATGAATATTTTTTCTAATAGATATGATTTTTGGCACTGAGGCACAACAAGCACGTTTGTTTGATTTCAGACTATTAGACTTTTACTTGAAAAACACTGACTTATTTCATATAATCCGTTTTTTCCGCGAAGAAAAAAAGTAAATATCAGCAATGGAAACAATAGTAGGTAGCATCCTTCCCGGGTAAACAACCGTCCTAAGTTTGAAACATCGGTAGCGAATTGAATCCAGAAATTTCGGTTTCAACGGTCCCGAATTGTTCGTATCGAACAGAGCAGAGGTCTTTTTTTCTTTGAGATAAATACGTGTTTGTCGTTTTAGCTGTTACAATCGTTCATACAGCTGCTGTTTATGTGCCTTTTCGACGTTACGATTTCGGTTTACACTGGCCTCAACATCCTGCTTGCTACGCAAAGAAATTTTTTTCTTTGAAATGCATTCTTTTCGGCCAGGGATATTACTAAACAGACCTTAACACCAGATATGTACAATATTGATTCACAGGTGAACTTTTTTACTTTATTTTCGTTACTTACCCTGCATTTTCTGTCCTTAATGACTTTAAACTATGGGTCTGCAATTGACCAAAAATATAGGTTGACGATGTTTGGGTATGAATATGGTAAGATTATGGTTCAGGGTATGGCTCCTGGCATAGGAGATGACCTCAAAAGGTGGATGAACTTCCTGGAGTGGTCAATGGTATTAGCTTAGACATTGGGGAACAGCAATGTCTAATAGACTATCGATGCGGGTTTTGGAACAATCTGATGAATTTATCGCTCGACAGAATGAGGATAGGGCAAGTGTCTAGCCTAACTTCAGAAAGACCTATCCATTGAATAACTCAGATAAGTTGGTCGCTGTCTGAGTGAAAACTGACCAATAAAGATCATATAGGGCTAATTTCCCATATGGTGCCAATGATTTAATTGCTCAGTGGTCAAATAATGATTATGAAAATCACAGAATCAACCAGAATTACTCGCTCAAGAGCAGCATTGCAACAACATCTAAATGATGTAATGATGATGGAACATGGGGAAACCGAAAAGGCTCATGCTACTGATAAAGCAAGAAGCTCAAGAGCAAAATTGAAACCAATAAAAGACGTGCTGACGATTGTAACTACAATGTCAGAACTCTAAACAAATACAAGTTCGAACAACTCATAGTAGGCTGTAAAGAATAAGATGTAGATATTGTCGCTATACAAGAACATAGACAAAGATCTAAAGATACAGAGATTGAATATAGATATTCGGATGGTGGCGAATGGCTGCCAGGATTGGCATCAGCAACGGAAGAAGGAAATGGCGGTGTTGGACTATTAATGAAGACCAAGTATAAAGAATTGCTAACGAACATTGAAAGAGTCAATGATAGAATCATAGTTGCTTATTTCTTAGGCAATCCAGCTTTGACAATTCTATCAGCGTATGCTCCGACCTATATGGCAAACGGCGATGAAAAGAGTGCGTTTTATGATGCTCTATCAGATTGTATCAAGTCTATACCAAAGCACAATGTAAAATTGGTATTAGCTGATATGAATGCCAGAATTGGAAGAGATATGTCATCTAGAACAATTGGATCATCGTTGTACCATGATAAAACAAATGACAATGGAGAGAGGTTGATTGAATTATGTGAAACGTGTGACATGCGAGAAATACAATCAAAGTTTAGACATCGTCAAGGACGACTGTGGACGTGGAGACATACATCTGGTCAAACCGCACAGTTAGATCATATCCTTGTCAACTCAAAATGGCGTAATTCGATTCGTAATTGTAGGGCTTACAACACAATGAACGTTGACTCAGATCATCGAGTTGTGTGCTATAAATTCAAATTACGATTAAGAGCTACAAAGAAATGTAGTGTCACACAGTCATTACAACTATGCAAGTCCAAAGAATGATATGGTAAAAGAGAGATTCAACATGGTGCCAGCGAATAGATCTGAAGCTCTTCAAAATGTCAGAGCAAATGATCAACCCAATTTGGATGAAGGTGAGAAGATCAAGATCCAGAACTGTTATGATACGCTGATTGAAAGTATAGATGCTACAGCAACTGAGGTGCTGGGACGCAAGAAAAAGATCAGTAAGAAAATCTGGCTTAAAGAAAGAACAATCATGCTGATGAAAGAACGGGATAATGCAAAATTGTTCTATGAACGTACTAGAACAGCAGATAACCGCTCTAAATGGAAAGAACTCTCCTCAAAAGTTGAACAGGAATGCAAGAAGGATGAAACGGAGTATCCCAAAGAGAAAATATCTGATTTGAATACAGCGTTCAAACGACATAAGATCACAGATGTGTGAAAAATAGTTAACGATTTAAATGGCAAGAACGTAAAGAAGGTAAAGGACAAGAATGGAAAACCAACTAAAAACATAGAGAGTCTATCGAATGAATGGATGGAGTACTTCGAGAGGCTACTAAATAACACAACAAACACCACCGATCAAGATCTACCGTTACCAAATAAGAATGATCTGCCAATTGAAAGTGGACCCATAGAAAAGAAGGAGGTTGAGATAGCCATTGACTCAATGAAGAGTGGTAAAGCGCCTGGAATCGATTCAGTTATTACAACTGAACTTTTAAAAAATGGTGGAGATTTCATCAAACTACAGCTATACAACATTTGCTCTAAAGTTTATGAGTCGAGTACACATATTGAGAAGAATTTTGGAGGGATGTCATAAAAAGAATCCACCATTTGTTGCAACATTTGTGGACTTCAAGAAAGCATTTGATTCCATACATCGTGTTATGATATTTAATATCCTTCGAAATTATGGAATCCCGCAAAAAATAGTAGATGCAATTAGGTTATTACACGATACATCCATAGGTAGCGTACTAGTAGATGGACGGTTAACGAAAGAATTTAGAATATCTCTCGGAGTATTACAAGGTGATGTCCTAGCACCATTTCTTTTCATTATTGTCATCGACTATATAATGAGAAGATGTGAGATGGACAACTATGGGTTTATATGTGAAAAAAGGACATTTGCAAGACATTTGGAAAAGAGATTAAGTGACTTGGATTATGCAGATGACATATGCCTTTTAGAAAATTCTATTCAGGAAGCGCAACAACAACTAGATGTTCTTAATTCGAATGCTATAAGAATTGGTCTAGAAATAAACATTACTAAAACGGAATACATCACTAATGTGAATGCTGCTGACACATTAAAGGTAAATGGTGTTGATCTTGGAAGGGTGCAGGATTTTAAATATCTGGAAGCACACATGAAATCATCAGAAAAGGACGTAAACATAAGAATCGGACAAGCATGGTCAGTTTTTTGGAAACTGGAAAAATCTGGATAAGTAATCATCTGCCAGGTGCCATCAAAGTTAATCTGTTTCAGTCATCGTGCCTATTCATTCTGCTATACGGCAGTGAAACATGGTTTATAACGGAAAAGATGAAACGCAAACTAAATAGTTTCGCAAGTAGCTGTTATAGAATAATGCTTGGGATCAGGCGTAGCGATCATATTTCCAATGCCACCATATACAACAGACTAGGTGTGGACAAGTTGATAAAGACAATTGTTAAAAGACAGCTCGAATGGATAGGACATATTTGTAGAAGTCCAGATGCTGAGCCTTTGAGGAAATTTGGCTTCTGTCAACCATTGCATGGTACAAACAATCTAGGAAAGCAACCCCAGGACTATCTTGGTTATGTGTTCAACTTGCTAAATAATGGTATTTGCGATAAGAAGTATTGGAAAGTGATGGACATTGTAAATGATGCTAAGAGTAAGCACAAATGGAAGAAGATTGTGGTCGCCTGCTCCAGAGCAACCGAGTGATGATGATGATGACCCTGCATTTTGTTCCCTTTAGGGCATCGGTTCAGCAACTGATATGGCTATTCGAGAAAAAATACCAGTATTAAAAGTAAAAGCTGGTAACAACGATGTTACTGTAACGTTCCTTCTCCAGACTGTCGGTATTGTTGCGACGTGTAATATTTGAAATGTGGAAAACTTATTACGTGCTATATTTTACCCGATTCATTCTCAGCACTTCAACATCAGCGCTTTAGAGATCAGTCTTATCAACTTTCGATTGTTTTTTTCTCATCCTTCTGTAACAAGGTTAGGAAAAACATGCATCGGTTATATGAATAGTAAAATTAATTATACATTAATTATTTTTGTACATTAATTATGAGTAGAGTTAAAAAGTGATATTACAGGAGAAACATCATACCAGTATATATATACCTTTAGTTTGTTTTATTTCAATTTTCTGTTCACGTTAATGAACGCAGAAACTCAGTTTTTTTTAATTAAACTAACACATACGGTGCAAGTGAAGTTCAAGCATATTTACTAGTAAAGATGTTCAACCTATTGTTTGCTTTTTCTCACAAATACGTGTAGCTGAATTAATTATTTTTTTTGTATTTTTCTCAGCGTTTACTGTACAGTGTACACTAAATACGGTTAACCTAGGGCGAGCATGTTTATGCTTCTGCGCATTTTTCGAAATCCACACGAAATCTCTTTACACTGTGTCCACCGTGCGAAGAAAACGACGGTGTAAACTTCCCCCATGACGTTGTTCTCTCGAACACCTCGTGAGCTTTCACGCAACAGAGGGTATAAACATAGATGTCGCACACCTGCAGTGAATTATAGACATTGCGTACATTTTAAGGATCATCATTATTGTATTATTTTGAATGAAAGTTCAAAAGCCATTATTCAAAATTTTACACCGATAACAAAAAGGTTTTTAAAGTAGTTCTTGCTCATGTGCACCAAAGCGTATTACTGTGTAAAGGATTTAGCCCCGTGTTTGATTGGCTGTTCAAATGACATATGAATTTTCAGCTATTACATAAATGACGCACTTGAAGTACGGAAGGTACATTGTATTTACTTTTCATTATCAAATCATCTGCAATGCTAAATTTGTTTTATGTGCTTTAGATCTCTCTAATTCTTCTCTACTATCCAAAGAAAATGATTGATTTTAAGTTATCAATATTTAAAACATTTAAAATCTGATTCAACGTTAGAATATCTCGTATGACGTAATCATTTTTATGAACAACATTTTTGAGCGATATAAAAACAAAATTATACAATTTCTATCCACAATCGGCAAGTGTGAACCTTAAGTTTTATTATAAAATAGACGATACGAGAGAAAGGAATTCTTATTGACAGAAACGGTGTTTAAGAAAAAAGGACGCGGGTCGATAAGAGGCAAAATCGGTCCTAACACTAGAAATACTAGCCCCAATCTACAGAAATCCATAGGTCAACAGCGTTCATCGTTTATATTGTTCAGCCATTTTCCCGTTAACCACTCCACTTTTTATATCATTCAATAGAGAATTTCACGGCTACAAAATGAGCTATAACAAGTTATTTTAGAAGTGTGTCTTTGTAAATATATCCGACAAATACTTGACATATATCTCGATTTTTTTCCTGTAGTGACACATAAAAAGGATTATAGTTTCTTCTACAGACAGATTAGGTACAATTTGTATGTAGAAAGATGCAGAATTGAATGGGCTACAGAATGAAGTATAACTATTCTTTTAAATTGTAAGTTTGTTAGACTTATGGGGAAGAAAAAAAAGACATATTTTGCGTGTTTTTCGACCAATTTTGCAGACATAGGGCTTTTGTTAAATTGAATGCTGTTTGATGAAACAGTATCGTAGAGAGCTCCGAAAACAAAAGGTAGAAAATGTTGATAGTGGTAACAACATCCCAGTCAAAAAAAAATATCAAGAGGAGTATCATGGAGCACTCTTTTTGGAAAAAAAGGAAAGCAGTACTCTTTTTCTCAGAAAGAGTGCTCCAACTTAAAAGCAGTACTCCAAAAGCTACAACGGAGTAGCCACAAAAAAATGAGTACTTCTGAGTGCTGCTTTCTTTGACGTGCTCCGCAGTACATCAGCTGCACTTTATAAAAAGGAGTACTCATGAGTACTTCGAATAAGACTTATAGAATTATCACTTATTAGGCGTACTCATGATTTGGAGTGCTTCGAAGCACTCCTTTTTATAAAGTGCAGCTGATGTACTGCGGAGCACGTCAAAAACAGCAGCACTCAGGAGTACTCATTTTTTTGTGGGTACTCCGTTGTAGCTTTTGGAGTACTCCTTTTGATTTGGAGTGCTCCATGATGCTCCTCTTGATATGTTTTTTTGACTGGGATGTTTGAAAATATGTGATGAAAACAGTGTGATCTATTGTCTGTTGGTTATTTAAATGAAGTTTTTCATCTAGTTAACTCTATTTTTCGGCATTATCACTGAAAACATATTAATGCCTAAAATTCGCATTTTTTTAACGGCCAAGAAACAGACCGAAAACAAGCATGTAATAGTGACTAGTCATGCACAAGTTAAAACCTGGTGTTAGGACATACAGGAAAACTGCTATAATCTGATTATGAAGAATCGATAAGAGTTGTGAAATCTCTCATTTTGTCGAAAGATGTTTTCTCTGCAAACTTCAGTTGTTAAAAGAAATTTAAATGTGTTTTGAACAAGAATATGATCATTTTAAGATGTGGTAAATCATGGGAAAAACTGTTCGAACAGTTCTTTTTACACGATTTAATGCATTTTAGAATGTTCACATTTCTGTTACAAATAGCCTCGAAACTTTTTAAGATTTCAGCATCGTAGATCAAACATTTCTTTACAAAATGAGAGGTTCCACAACTCTTATCGATTCTTCATAATCAGATTATAGCAGTTTTCCTGTATGCCCTAAAGCCAGTTTTTAACTGGTGCATACCTAATAGTAACCGTTTAATGGCCATTTTTGTGTAATTACTGGCTGTTTATTATCAAGGACCCGACTGCTGATCATGGCTAATTTCTTTCTTACCACTACCAAGAAACATGACTTTTCAAATTTTTTAATATTTTTGGTTCCAAGGTATGATCAGTGTTATCACTGCTAGCTATTCCTTAACAGAAGTTTCGATGACTTAAATAGCCGAGCAAGAACAAAACTATACGTTTTCTATGAGAAAACAAAGGAAGTATATAGTAGTGAGATCAGAGAAACAAGGTAGATTAAACGGCAAACGTTAAATGTTCATTTTTTGCGTTTGTGTAAGGCGCTCCAAATTCGAAGTTACAGTGAAATTCGCAATCCACTCTTGTGGCATATCCCTAGACGCAGAATTTTACGCTGATTCAGAATATCACCTTTAAAATTCGATTAACTTGCGTCTTCGTTGAGAAAAGCGGAAAAAACGAAAAAACGTGTTTTTTTGCCAAAAACGGCTAATTTTGTAAAAGTCACTTTATATTTTGTTACAACGACTATTTGGAACCTTCAGAGTTAGTTATTCTGACTCATCGTGAAAAACTGCATCGATCTACGTAAGTTTTAAAATTTTCCAATGAATAAAAGTGATCCACAAATCCACACGGATCGATATAATAATGCGTTTTACATCGACCCTGGAAAAATGCCATCAGATTTTTTTCGTAATAGATACAAACTTAATTCTTTCGCCATTCGATTCCCCATGAAATTTGCTATAAACGCACAGATCTTTTTTTCGAATTATTTTGGCCATAATGCTTATCGGTAGTTTGAAGAGACTGAATCCCTTCCTCGGTTACTAACGTGACGACTGGTATTTAAACTTTGCAACCGGTGGTATAGTTCTTAGAAACTTACGTGTCAACTCCAGGTGCCTTAAGTGTTGTAAGATCTTGCACTCAAATCGCTCCAGTCTCAAATAGTAGTCAGAAAGTCATACTTTTACAGTTTTGCTTTTTGTTAGATCTTTTTATTCGTTTGCTTTTAGATTTTTTTGTAAAAAATGGGAACCATAAACGATATATTACCGTCAGAATTATTGTATGATATTTTTGTACGTTTGGAGTTTTCATCATTTGAACAATTGCTGGCTGTTTCCAGTACGTGCAAATTGTGGCGACGGCTTATCTTTGATGAATGGTTCTTGAACAAATATTTTGCGTTTAATCATCAAAAATATCTCATTGGATATTGGAAATTTGATGAAGGTCACGAGCATATCGGAAAAGATTCAAGTGCTATCATTGAAAAGTCTAATATAAGTGTTTGGGGTAAGCCAACAGTAGAAAATTGTTTTATTGGAAACTGTGCCGTGTTTGATGGTCGGTCTTCGATTGACATATCTGTTTATGATAAATGTGAATATCATACTGACATTTACAGTGTGTCTCTGTGGCTCTTTTATGATCCCTGTGCGGATGGTGTTAGTCGAACAGCCATAAGTCTATACGAATATCGTCAAGCCTGGTTACAACTGTCTATGTTTTTTCAACTCGGATCAATATATGTACAAAATAAATGTCGTATAAGTGATGGACAATATATGTGCGATGGAGCAACATCCGAAGTTAAACAAGAAGAATGGTTTCACGTGGGTAAGGCTTATACTAGCATAGGAGATCTTCAATGAAGCAAGGAGCAGACACAGCATATGTTGTACGTCGTAAACTGTAGCAAAACCAGTCTAAGCATTTTGCCATTTTTTGAAATTGTCTTATTTCATCCATATGAAGAGCAGTGAAAGCGGATATAGGGACTTTTGTGACTAATACAAAAAGTTTGCCAGGCACTTTAATCACGTCCAGTTGCAAATACCTCACACAGTCTACTGTCCGTTCAAAATACATTTTTGGAACTCTTTGCAAAAGCAAATATTGCTGCGAGACTCAGCATGATCCATTACCTATAGTCCGTTGACTTTCAGGGCTACCAGTAGTCACCAGATGCCAGTCCTAGGACCCGTAGGAAATCCGGTGTGACGCCAGAGCTGTGGAAAATCTAGGTCTCATGTGATTCCTGTTTTTAAGAGCACATCCCAGGCTACCAGCCCATGAAAAAATTCAACATAATCCTATTGGAAAATCTGGTTTCCTGGTTCTTCTCTTTTGCATAGCGAAAACCGAGATTCTCCAACTTCTTTCTATCAAAAGTTATTCTAAAAATATCCACTGCTCTTGTATTTTGAAACGGATAGTAGTAATAGTAACAGCTAAGACTGCAGCTTATTGATATATTTTCCCCTCTACTTCACGTTAGAACCAGCAATACTTTACGCACTGTTCTGCGGCTTAGTCTTCTGACATGGCTTTTGTTGTTTTCATTGTGATTGAAAATGTCTGGGAGCTGCTTCAACCCCCTGTTTACGATCGACATTTTACATATGGTCCAACTGTTTGACTGTGGGAAGTCGATATAGCGATTATAGTATTTTCTGTTTAGTTTTATGTTTTAATCGTAACCGACAACAACTGTGGATAAATGGAAAATTAGTAAACGAAAGTGATATGTCAGCGCGAAATCGACTGCGACAAAAACCTACACTGTTAAATTGGTCCGAATTACCGCGTGATATACCGTTTAATTTTCATCTGGGGTCAGCCGACCAGCAACATTCGCAACGATGGAAAGGAAAACTAGCTGATGTAGTCGTATTGAGTCGATGGTTGAAACCCATTGAAATAAGAGCTATATATACGCAGAAAGTTGCTTTCGATAAACTAAATGTAGGAACATATTTGTTTAAAGACGATAAATAATTTATTTGTATATTTCTTACCTTTGGAAGTTCATGTAAACAGTGTTATTGTAGGGGATTCTCTTGTAGACGCAGTGTCGTTGCAACGGACACTGAGATAGACCAGAACTGACAATAAGTATTACCGACGAATTATTTTTATTCTGGCAAAAACCATACGATCGAATGCAGTTTTTAGTTAATTAATAAGCTATTTTAGAATTTTTTGACTCAGTCATTCGGCGACTGAAGGCAACAAATCCTCAGACAAGACTTTCATAGCTTAATTACAACAAACTTTACTCGCTTTTTTGATGAAACCTGTTAAAGACAGCGAAATGCGGTGGCTTTTCGATGTTTTTAACTGGCAAGTTCGGATCATTCGTGGTCAACTTGAATTTTTTTTACCCGAATCAAGTTTTTTCTATGATCGAAATCGGACTCGAGTAGTGCTGCAATCTGATTCAGTTCCTGCTTCCGGAACGGCTACAGTGTGTAGATAACGCTTTTTTGTGTGTTAGTTAAAAAGCGGACAGATATTTTGTTATATAAAAAGCAACACCTTTCGAATTATTTAAAGAAAAAACATAGTGCTTTTATTGTAAATTTTTCTATCTTGTCTCGCAAAAGCATGGACATATTCATGGAATCCTCTACATTTTGCTATTGTATAATGGAGAATGGCTGACCTTTTGCGTTCTTTATCTAAACTAGCGTAACAGAAACGGATTGATTTCAAAAGATGAGCCATGAAGTACCACTCACGCAGATACAAACATTAGCAATCAGAAAGATGTGTTGTTGGTCAAAAGATGAAGAGAGATTTTACTTTTTGTTTGTTCGATTTGTATATAAGTGGTTATGTTCTGATATTCAATGACTTTAGGGTTTTTTCCTTTTTCGTTAGATTTGTACAATGTTCATCATTAACGCCCAACTTGTATCATAAGTTGGTATCTATATCGTTGCTATGTCAGATCACATGTTCCACTGGAAGCTGTGATCATCTTTCACTATCGTCATGTGGTAGTATCTGTTGGAATTCGATCTTAAATCGAAATAAATGTATGCACAGTCTTTTCAAATCCTCATATTTAATTCGACAGATCCTCTACAAAATGGTAAATACCGCAGTGGAAAAGTTTAGAGCTCCCTTACACTTGGATTGGGTAGGGCTAAGATTTTGTTTGACAAATCCGAATGAATTATATCGTCACTAACAAGGTCACTGAACACTGAAGGCAGTCGTTATGCTGCTATGAGATTTTGAAAAATGGTGATTTCATCTATGATTTATATAAAAAGATAAAATAAATGAAAAAATCTCAAAATTTTCGATGGGTAAGACCAGGGCTACGATGCCACAGGAGTAGGACTCAAAAATTTTCCACAGGGTGGAGCCAGAGATCCGGAAACAGCTACCCTGCACATCTTAGCACCGCAGGTCTCTAGCATGTTTCGTTATCGAGATATTTGAAAAATAGCCATTTTCATTCTTTTTTTTCACCGGGAGTTAAACTCCCTTATAAAGCAGCATCTCCCATGAGTAAATGTCCTCGCGAGCAACCGTCCTAACACCCGGTTTCGAAAAATGTCATGAGTAATTTAAACGTTTCTTTTTTTTTATGTCTGATTTACGAAGCATACTTTAAAAAGAGCATAAATAAAAAGTCAAGCCACTGCATCAAAATTTTGAGTCTCATAGCATATTGACAAGCACGACATGTTATCGACAAACTCATTTGATTTTATATTCAAAGTTATCTATAACAGCAAATTGATATAAAACTTTTTTATTGGAAAAAGAAAGAAACGGAAAACAAAAAGAGAAAAGTCACAGCAAGATCTTGCAGTACATTGTTCAATGGTTAATTCTGACGAGGAACATCCTACAACCGAGAAATTCAATTTTTCTTCTCAGATCAACCAGATAAACGCGTCTTCTACAAATGGATTATTTCTTAAAATATCAGAACAAAAGTTTTCTTGCGTTTTTTACTGTTTACTATATACGAAGTTGAGAATATTTAGTTAATCTTTTATTTCCTTTTGCTTCGTAGTTTTATTAGTGTTTAACTAAATGTTTCGATTAATTAAAATCTTCATCATTCATGAAAGAAATGTCTATACGAGGAGATGGTTAGAATTACTCATTGACCAAACAACAGAAAACTAGTGTTACCACATTCATGATCACCAGTGATTGCGCAATGGGTTAAGAGAGGTATGGGAGTTATTTACAACAAGAAAGATAAAAGTAAAAATGAGATAACGAGAAAGTTGAGAATGCAGTGTTGAGAACAGTAAATCCCAGATATGATCTGAAAAAAGTTGATTATCATAAATAAATAAATAAGGAAAAACTTTCTTCTATGGTATTTTAATATTTATTATTTGTGATATTCCAATACAGACACATATTTGACACAGAACCACACTTGGTAAAAGACAAATGACATACCATATATCGATCCTACCAAAAATAACTTTATTTTCTCTCTCTCTTTCTCTCTTCGAGCGAAAAATTATACCCACGAAACCACACATGTGTTTAGAGCATCGCTATAGAAATTTCTGAACTCATATATAAATACCATGTCTTGCCCTACGAGATATATGATACATTCACTTAGAAAATTTTCTAACTTTTCCTCTTACTATATATATATATAACGGGTGATTCAGAAATAAACGGACTTTTTTAATTTTGCTATAACTTTGTCAGTTTTCATCCAATCGATTTCTTTTTTTTTAAATTACATTCCCGTTGAAATTCTCTACAAAATCATAGCTAAATTATAATTTCAGAACTTCAATCAAGAAAATTAAGCCAATTAGACGAAAGTAGAAAAAAATGTAAACTTTCTAAACTCAAAAATGACTTCTTGTGTTAACGTTTCGAAAGTAAGAAAA
>CAJNOQ010005984.1:0-14357 GCA_905250885.1 Didymodactylos carnosus
AGAAGTGGAGATGTAATTATAAGGAACCCGCTGTCGGATTCACCGACAAATTTTGCATTTGGCGCCCAGTTTTTACCCAATTTGGTTCAGCGCGGAGCAAGCACCAAATTTTCTAATGAAGAAAAAAAAAAGGATGAGCACTTGTGATATTTCCTTATATGTTGTTTTTTGCATTTATTCCTATTGTTTATTCTAATTCAAAGATGAATGGAGCACTAACTGTATGCACGATTAATGCATCGACAATTAATTTAATTAGAGAAATCGGAGAATCGAATATGTTTATTTTTGGTATGAAGAAGAAAAAAGATTCATCCACCAGCAAATGGTAAGTGGAAAATAAGAAAAAACGTGGTTTAAAAAAATATTTAATTGTTTTACAGTTCGTATGCAAAACCAGCAATCGTCCAAAATAATTCTGACCTTCAAGAAGCTATCCTACAAATTAAAAATGGATTTTATTCGAATAATTGTACAGATTTATGTGAATACTTACGTGATGATAATGACAAGTAAGGTTTAGATAATAGATAGATTAGTTGTTAGATAAGAACAAAAACTGAAGTCCATGTGATTGTAGACGGTTTCTCTTTTAAGTCGAGTCGAATGACACTTTGAATCTATTTTTATGGCTTGTAGAGGTCATAAAGGTGTGGACGACTGGGCATGATAAATGAGAGGAAACGAAGTTTAGCAGAATCTCGTACCTATGCATGTGAACGTTATAAGATTCATCTCTATGAGCTTTATTCAACTTTATATCAAAGATACAACATTCAATTTCAGGTATATGATATTAGCTGATTATGAAAGTTATATTCAAACTCAAGAAAAAGTTTCACAACTATTTAAAGTAATTTATAATGAAGAGAGAATTGTTAAGCTTATATTATGTGTGTCTTGTGCGTTGTTTTTTCTAGAATCCGCTAGAATGGACTAAGAAAGTCATAATGAATATTTCAACTTGTACAAAGTTTTCAAGTGATTCTATTGTATTCCTTCAGGCAAACGAGTTATACAATTTATAATTTTATTATTAATAACTGACAGAGCATGTTTAATAAAGAACGAATTAATGAGTACTAGCTTTAATGATATATGATATCCTATGTGAAAACGGTTTACAGTATAGTTCGATAAGAGCTAGAAGAAGCTACTTTAAGCGTAAGAAATATTGTTTTCTCATTTGAGATACGGTTAGCAAGAGATCGATCTATTATTGTGATATAGCTATCCTAATACGGAATAGGAATATTAGGGCAATGAAATGGTTTATTTCTGTAAAATTAATCCGTTTTTATTCAAACGGTTTCTACAAGCTTTCTTCAGTGGATCATAGATAAACAAATAAGAGTAGAAACCGACATAAAAGGTGATGTATTCTGGTTCATAATACACGAGAATACATAAATATATATACATATTCATGTGGGAAAATGTGAACTTTACGGAACCACATTAAACTATAAAATACAGTTCTTTTTTTCATGTATCGCGATATATATGCATTATTTCTACAGATTGCTTGACGTATATCTAGTTTTTTATATTTGATACAATATTTTTCATTATTGTTCTTGTAAGCTATTGCAGCATTTTTGTTGTATTGCGTGTTTGTAGAAATATTTTTTGTCGGCTTTTGTTTTCTTTTCATTTGTCGTGAATGAACAATTGTATAGTCGAAAAAACACTTTTGTTTGATCGTATCCAGGAAACGAGAGAGCCAGCAGAATCAGAACTGTTTGCTGGATTTTTATTCCTCAATGATCACTAGCTGTTTTCGTAGAAAGAAGTGGCTTCAAACAATACACGTCTGATATTCGTAAGTTTTTTCTTCCATGAGAATGAAAATTTTTAAACATAAAACGTCTATAAACACGTTTTTATAGCTTTTCAGATATACTTTTCCAATGGTGTGCTCTACAAAGCCCAAAGAGACTTTCATATCAGTTCTCCAGAGATCGGGTGTCTAAAAAAGCACACACATGAGTATTCATCATTATTAAATTATTGGTCTCGATATTTCTACTGAACTTCAACATTTCCTAGTTATTTAAATAAAAAATCTTCTGCTAGTTCCGAATTTGATTCTAGTCACACAATATCAACAATGGGAATTTTTTTGATCAGAACAGTGATCGATTTAATAAAAAAAATTGGGAAGTTTGAGCCGACATATCTCAAAATCGGCCCGAAAATTCGTTCGAATTATTATTAGAATAGATAAAGCACATCGAACTGTACAAAATGGCTGTAGCCGATTGTTAGACAAATTTTGTCTCCATCGTCATCTTGAGCCTCGAAATTCTTAAAATATCGATCGTCTTTTTATGATTTAAGCGTGCTTTTTACTCGGTTTTTCACTTCTACTGCGGACAAATCGTTTCTTTTATCGTTATTAATCATTATTAATTTTCTTATTTTAGCTAATCTTCATAATAAAATAAAAAACCATCACTAAGGAATTTTTGTAATTTATAATTATAGAGATGTTTTTCTCGCACTTCTGTCGACGGAAATTCGAACTAATGAAACATTTCTCGAATTTGCTGAAATCAGAAGTTCTTCAGCCGCTGCCACAGTTGACGAGGAAAGGCCACCGGGTAAAAAATCGCTTTTAGAGTCGACTATGTCTTATTTTATTTCTAGCATTGTTTTGTGATGCTGTTCGAGTAGATTTCGTTTTAACTTTTTGTTGTTGAAGTTCTTGTTGATTATTAATAACTGAAGATGAAGATGTAGAAGCTAATATAGTAACATTGTTGTTTGGCGTTGTAGATGCAGTCGGTTTATCATTGGCATCATTAACATCGGATACCTCACTTTGTGGTTGATGATGTGTTTCATGTTGTTGTAATTGTGACTGTTCTGTGATTTTGTATGATGGATTAACTGATGCACAATATTGAAAAATTGGATTAAAGAATATATGTTGCTTTGTATTATCAATATGTAATTCATCAAAAAGATCATCCGTTGTAATTAATGTCTCAATTAAATGTATAGTTAATGTTTCAGTTAATTTTTTCAATTCTTTATTATAATTGATGATATTTGCATTTAAGTTGTTAACGTAATACTGTCACATCGTTTGGAAAACGATGTGTAACTTTGTTGATGGTATACAAGTAACAATGGCCATGGAGGTGATATGCGGAAATTTCTGTTGTACAATTGTAATAAAATTGTGCACTTGTAAGATAGCTTGATGATATGGTATATTACGCACATAATTAGTAGCAATGATTAAAATTAATGATGATATTGCTGATAGACGTGACACTGTAGCTGGTGTGACAATAGTATCAATTGCTGACAAATATGGTGTGTATGTATCAAGCCATCGCCTGCCTGATAGCCAATCGACGGATAATTCATAGTTGCATGATGCTGGTGATGGTTGATATTTAGCGATATCTTTTCCGTGACTATCAGCATACACTAATATATTTTGTTTCATATGTACTGTTGATGTTGATGATGGTGTGGTGTCTTCACTGGGTTTTACGATTATTGATTGCAATGTAGATGGTGATGATGATGATTTTAATGCTGATGTAAATTGAGATGTTGGAGATTCAAATAAACAATGTTTCTTTTCTAAAAGAAAATAAAGACAAGTAGGCGCGAATACGTCATTAATAGCATAGCGTGTCATTAATTGTCTTGTCTCTTTATCATAATCAGTTTCATATGTTTTTAATTTTGGATCTAATCCACAGGACCAAAAATTGTTTTGTAGTTCTTTATCAATTGCCCTATTAAATATTGTTTTTATAGCTTTTTGAAGTGACCATGATGCTATAAGTGTATTCGATGGAGAAAAAATAGTATCACATAATTGCTTAATGGATTTAAATTTGCCTGATGATGGATCAGGGAGAAACTGTGCTTCAATTATAATCACCGTTGAAGTTTCTTCACTTTCTATAGCTTGAATTTGAATAATGGCAGGTTTATTTGGTTGTTTACGATGACAATTGGGTTGTCCGATGTTTGAATCACTTTCGGTATCTATCATATATTCTCTTATAGATTTAAATTTTGAGATTAGTTCAGTTAATGTTTTATCTTCTGTGAGATAATCAATGGAGATAGGTGATCCATAATGTTTGCTATCGTATTCGAATGCTGGTGTTACTGCACTTAATTGCTGGTTTTCAAGTGCTTGTTTACCTGTTTTCAACCATGATGTACGTTGGGAATCAGTTAGGCCATCCGGACAATTTTCTGGTCTACGTTCTAATAAATGCTTCTGAGGATCACGTATAGGTTGACGTGTTTGATTACGATTATGATGAGTGCGATAATCTCTTGATGATGATGATTGATTATTATTCGTATGTCGCCGGTCGTCTTCTCGCCGTTGCACACTGCTACAGCTCGCCACTGGCGGCCATAAATGTGAACGACTCGAAGATGACTGGCGTTGCATACCTGTATTATGTTGAGATTGTCTTGAACGATGATCTTGTAGTTCTTCTGAGGATGTTGTATGAGCATATGGACGACTTTCATCACGTCGCCGCACCTGACTACTGCTCGCCACTGGCGGCAATAAAGGTGAAAGACGGCGTGAGTCCGGTCGTTCCCAGTCTGCTGTTGGTGTTATTGATCTTGATTGATTATTATTATTATGATTATAATGGCGCTGATTTGTAGAAAAATACGACGATGATGACGATGAATTATGATGATAATAATTTTGTTTACTCATCTTTAATAGATAAGTTAATGAATATAAAAGCAAATAATC
Source organism: Didymodactylos carnosus (assembly GCA_905250885.1). Taxonomy (NCBI): domain Eukaryota; kingdom Metazoa; phylum Rotifera; class Eurotatoria; order Philodinida; family Philodinidae; genus Didymodactylos; species Didymodactylos carnosus. Next base: position 4,757 of record CAJNOQ010005984.1, read on the forward strand.
AATGATGTTAGTTTTAAGTTCTAGTTAGACGCCGCGATCGTTTACTAGGAAATTGGAAGTCATTCTATCCCTAACATTGTTTGCAGCTAGTCTCAAGAGTTTCTCAATACCTTTTCCTGCCACTCATATAGTTCTTCTAGCTAGCAAGTTCTATACAAGTTCTATAATCATGAATAAGATAAGGTCGACGGGCCAGGTCTACAAAATCTTAGTTTCTCAATACTATGTCCGAAATCAATAGATATATAGGAAAATAGAGATTAGATTAAACGTGATGTTATGAATGATAGTTGCCAATTATACTTAATTTAGTTTAATCTATATTTTATTAGTCTGTTGAAAACTATACTTAATGTATTATTGCTTATAAGTGAAATTCAATAATCGACGAGAATAGATTTCAAATCTCCAACATGGATTCTTGTTTCGATGTGTGTTTCTGGATCCTGAACTATGTAGGTAGGATGATTAGAATGTATGATAATTTTGGGTGTGGATGAATATTTACCATATAATTTGTCTCCGCGGATAAAATTTCTTGTTAATACCATATCTCCCATGTTATAATGTGGATCTGGACGATTTTTATCATATCTATTTTTATTTAGTTGTTGTTGATGTATTATATTTTCTTTAGCCATTTTATGATAAATTTTTAAAGTTTTTTGTAATTGTATAAAATAATCATTAGGTTTTTGAAATGAAAAATGTGTTGGACGTGGATCTATTGGTAATTGTGGTGGTCTGCCATATAAGAGTTCGTAGGGTGAATATTTTGTGGTTTTATGTATTCCAGAATTATATGCAAATACTACAGCTTGTAAATATTCATCCCAGTTACTCTGTTGATCGTCTTGTAATTTGGCAATTTGTGGAATGAAAGTGCTGTTAAACCGCTCCACAATGGTATTGGTTTGAGGATGATAAGGTGTGGAATATATGTGGTTGTAACCTATTAACTTTGATATATTTTCCATCAGTATGTTTTGAAAGTGTGGTCCTTTGTCACTTAACATTACTGCTGGTATACCAAATTTACAAAAGTATTCATTAAATAATGTTTGAGCTGTTGTTTGTGCAGTACAATTAGGTAATGCAACTGCTATGATATGTCTAGTGAAATAATCTGTTATTACGAGGACGTATTGATTTTCACGTGGAGACCGTTTTAAAGGTCCACAGTAGTCGATACCGATCAACTGAAAGGGTCCCTCAGGTGGTGGTATAGGGCGTAATTTACCATGTTTCTTTTGACGATTTATATTATGTTGTTGACATTTTAAACAGGCTTTTATATGTTTTATTATTGAATACTTCATGTTTGGCCACCAATATTTTGTTCTGATTTTGTTATACGTTCTATCAATCGAAAAATGCCCGCCACTCATCGGATCGTTGTGTATTGCATAAAGTAATGGTTTGATCATTGACGTTGGAAGATATACTACGTGAATTTTTCTTTTAGAATTACGAGATGGTTGAATTAGTTTATATAAAATATTATCTTTAAAAATAAACGAGGATTGATTTGAATGTATTCTATTATCATGGATTATCTTTTGAATCTCAGGATCATTACTTTGTTCTTCTTTCAATCTCGTAACATCAAAATGATTATGTGAAAAATTTGTTAGAATATTTGGTGCAAAATCATTCTCTGGTTCTGAGTTTGGATCTGAATTGTTATGAAGGGATGGATTATTATCATCGTCAGATAGTGTTGTTGTTGCGTTATTATTATTTTTATTGTGTGATCTTAATGTCATAGCCGATATAAGATTTGGTGTAGAAGAGCTTTGTTCTCCTACTCCTGCTGCCACGAGCAGCAAGAAAGAGGGTTTAGAAACTTCGTCAACCAAATCCTTATTTGCCAAGCCATAATCAATATCGTTTAAGTCATCATAATCTCGTGGATGACGTGATAAAAAGTCAGGAAGACAATTTTCTCTACCTTTGATATGAATCACTTGCTCGACGTTATATTCTTGTATTACATTTGCAATGCGATCTACTCTGACATTTCTAACTGTTCTTTCTAATATATTACACAAAGGACAATGGTCTGTCATGATGATGATACTTCTTCCCAGTATGAATGATCGCATACGTGCAAAACATTTATATGTACGTCCGTCACACCTCCACATGACTATATGTATGTACGTCCGTCACACTGCCAAAGGATGATATGTATGTACGTCCGTCACAGTGCCACATGACTATATGTATGTACGTTCCTCACAATGCCACATGACTAAATGTAAGTACGTCCGTCACGCTTCCACATGACTATATGTATGTACGTCCGTCACAGTGCCACATGACTATTCTCTCCACCGGAGGGGAGAGTCTTACAACCTTTAAATGCCCGTTTGTGGGTCTGTCACAAGGCGGCTACTATTGGACAAGATTATCGAACAGATTAGCGGAGTGATAGATGACGCTATGCAGCGCTGAAACAAATTCTTATGACGGACCTACATAGATACAGTCATGTGGCAGTGTGACGGACGTACATACACACAGACATTGGAACATACTGTGACCGACAGGCATACGCACATTGCAGGACACTCCGTGGATAGGTCGCACGGGAGCGTCGACCGGAGGGAGGTGTGAGCTTTGTCGATGATTCAAAGCCGTGGATGGTCGTTCACGCTGTGTCACACGCTTACATACACATATACAATTACACTGTGTGTGACGGATATACAAACACACAGATACTTAAATGATGGGCGGGCCAATTATTCCGCACTGATACTACTGTGAAGGACGAACATGCACATATTCTATGCGTTACTTTACCTGGTAAAGTAACGCCGAGTAACTACTAAAGTGTAACCCTACTATCCTGTGAAGACAAGCAAACTAGCTGACCCTACTGTACCCTCTAGTGTGCTGTGCAGCTATAAAACAAAGATTAGTGGTCGCAGTGAGCGCGATCTGTGCCTCGTAGTCACTGAACCTCGTTCGATATTACGTTGCCAGCATTATCGGGACAGCGTTATCTTTTTATACAAAGCCATCGAAGGTCACTCGAAGATATAAATTCCTAAAGTCAACGGATGGATTGAGTGGGGAAAAATAATGGGTCAGCCCATTAATGACAAATTAAAACGGATTTCTTTTATTTTATCATTAATGCGCTATTCAATTATTTTTCCTTGCTGCTAGAGATAATGGGCTGGTCCATTATTTTCGTTTTATTTTATGAATAATGGGCTGGCCCATTATTTTGGAATATATATATTAGCGTCATTACGCGTTTTAGTTTATGATTTAGCTTTGATGAGTTATGACAAAGCATTGAACATCAGAGTAAAAGCTCTACCACCCGATCACCCTCGTATCGCCGACTCACATAACAATATTGGTCTTGTGCAGTGGAACAAAGGTGAATATGATTTAGCTTTGATAAATTATGACAAAGCATTGAAAATCAGAGTAAAAGCTCTTCCACCCGATCACCCTCATATCGCCCAAACATATTACAATATCGGTATTGTGGAGCGGGACAAAGGTGAATATGATTTAGCTTTGATGAATTATGACAAAGCATTGAACATCAGAGTAAAAGCTCTTCCACCCGATCACCCTGATATCGCCGACACATATACCAATATTGGTGTTATGCAGTGGAACAAAGGTGAATATGATTTAGCTTTGATGAATTATGACAAAGCATTGAAAATCTACTTAAAAGCTCTTCCACCCGATCACCCTGATATTGCCTCTACATACCGTAATATGGGACTCGTGCATGAAGCAACTCGTACTTGGCAATCAGCATTAGAATATCATAACAAAGCAGCAGCAATAAGACGCAAGTCACTTGCAACAACGCATCCACAGATGGTAACCACTGAGAGCGACATTCGAAGAGTGAAAGCTCATTTAAAGTAGACATTTAGAATCGCTGCATCTGCATGTCGATAGTCAAGTCGGGTTGTTCTTCTAGTGTTCAGGAAATGACCACAACATGCACTCTAATGCTCGCTCAGTTATTAGATTTATCGGTTATTCCGAAGAACTTTGGCCATGCGCCTTAGCTGACCGAACTCAAGGCAGTTCTATAGATTTTATAGAAATTTTATGAGAATCTTATAAGATCTTCGAGCAGAGGTTTTCACTCGGTTCTTGCAGTTTGTTCTGAAAACTAACATTGCCACGTGGTTCAGCGTGGTCAATAACGTATGTTTTCATGCAATTTTGAAGATTCAAGAACGAAGAACAGAGAAGTCCCAGGGCATATTTTGAAAAACGTTTAGAGATCCGTATGAAATCACGTACAGATATGGATGGTGATTTGGCGCTTCTCTTTCACTATTATGGGCGAATTTATGCGGATACTTACAAGTTAGATTCTGCCGTAAATTATTATGTTAACGCTGATGAAATCTATCGTCATTCTTTACCCTTCACACATCGATATGTTGTTGAAAATCAGCGGGATCTAGAGGGTGCTAAAGTTAAACTAAAGTAAGTTGTTTTCCCTTTTGTCATCACTTTATAAAAGCTTAATCTATTGCTTCGTGATGCCGAAAACATCCAGCTGAAACATGCTGAAACGTCTTGCAAACTCAACTTTATCATCTAATAAATTGAATTTTAGTTTTCTATTTGATACTTATGAGGCAATTTGTGGGCGCGTCAAAAAAATCGATAAAACCTGGGGAAAATAACTTTTATAAGAAAAGTACCTATAAGTTTTGTTCAAAAATTGAACTCTGTATTTCTTGTACTTTGAATTGCGACATTATCACGCAACCAGTTTGCTTATATTACACATCATTCGAATGAGCGCAAAAGGGTCAACAAAACCTGATATTGTTGAGGTCTTGAAGAACTTTTTCCTGGTGTTAGCCTGGCACTGAATTTTATTCGAAGAATAAAATCACAAACACATCAGAACAGGTTTTCTTCGTGTGTACAGACAAATACTATATAAATATGATGAAAGAACGTTGACTCAATAAGGACTGAGTCAACATTCTTTGTGGTCATCAGAGCAGAAAAGAGGAAGAGGAAGGAATGTCAGTGATTACTGACATAACAGATTCTTTCGATTATTTTGGAAACCCAAAAAGGTTGGACGATTTCAAAAGTGTCATTTTTTTCCTCCAGAACTCTGAAAACTTCTGTGTACCTTTTACTATTTTGTCTTTGTTTTTAGCATCGTTGTCGTTTTTGTTGAATTCAATTCACCCATGCGAGCATCTTTCGCCTTCTCAACAGAGAGATTTAATTGAGTCTGCGGCAGCGTATGTAGCCTATATATGTGAAGTTGAGTCACATCTTACCAATTTTTCCGCATATAAATGTCAAAAATGTTTTGACTTGGACTATTTTTGTTGACAAAATTACTGAGATCTTCTAATCTTAGAACTTTTGTGAATTACACGATGAAAATGCTTCTACCAGCACATTCATTTCTCAATAGGTGCCACTGTTACGGACCTCGACATGTTATGCCGTTAAGAAAGTTCAGAAGCTCGGTAATGAGAAAAAGAAGAACAATTTTATACAAGCGCCTATATGTACGTGCCAGCGGTTTCCTGTTTTCTTGAAACTCATATTTCTAAGAGAAATCGACATTTGGTTCACTTTCCAGCAAATGAGATCTCGTGTTCTGTCGATGTTTGGATACACCGCCATTTCCGCGAACCGACATTACCGTGAAGTCTTGTTTATTCGAAAAGAACAATAAATGCGCCTAGTTTTGTATTTTGTATATCATATTTTGAAAGTGAGTGAAGTTATGTTATGATGAAAATATGTTTTGTGTAAAACTACTTTTCGAACTCACTCTCACACTGACCACACTCTCATCTATCACACACAGCCAAAAATACCCAAACGTGTTCTGTGAAAATTCGCGGAAGAGTCCGGGTCGTGTTCGTCGTAATGTCGTTGATGGAAATGTCGTATCACGGATCTTTTCTCTCGAAAATTGCCACCAGATTCATATAGACAAATCTAGAAAACAGCTCTGTATTCTGAAAAATAGAAAATAAGTTATAGAAAAACAAAAAAGCAATTTTTCTAGAAGTACGTGGTCCTGGAGCCACTTTTCTATTAAATTTTTATCCATACTGACTTGTGTTTCAAAACTTAATATCTAGCTCAAAAGATAGAGAATTTAATTCTGTACGAAACTCTCGATTTTGTTTTGAAATTATTTTCGAAATTTCAGCTGAATATTCGCGATATTAAAATATTCTAATTTTCTAGAACGGCACAGAATAAACTTAATTTCTTTAGCGAAGCGATGCTGATCTCTCAGTTCAACTTACACATAATTATTTTAACGTCAAACGATGCAGAATTTTATGTTGTACAATCTGACACTATTTGTGTTCAACGGTTAATCGTTTGTGCGAGAAGGAAAGCCCTAAATGACTTACATAGGAAATCTATAGTATCGTCATTTTGCCCTCAAACTCAAAATGTAAAGCCATGCATTTTATATCAGAAGACACAGAATTTCTCACTTTAGAGGATCACATACATCAGAAAACAAAATTCTAAATTTAATTTTAAAAGTGTAAAATAATGTTAGATGCTACTAAAGATGAATACTCCTAAACTCCTTTGAAACTTTCGAGGACCACATTAACTTAGGAAGATTTTGTCTTGCCACATGAAGTAAGATACTTTGTACAGAATTTGAAAAATTGATATAATAGTATAGATTGTGTTTGTTTGTTAAAATCTTTTTACTGTTCTGTACAAGTGTTTTTGTTTGTTTTCTCCTTTTTCTTATTCGACACCAGAGAAAAGTTAATATCAAATTATAAAATTTATGCTGCCGGCATATTCATTTCATGTTATGCACAAAGTTAAATTTTCTCGGCTTTCTATTCACCGAGGCAAAAGTGACCATTTTTCTAATGAAATAATAATTTGTTCGTTTTTTTTTAATACTATAATTATTATATGATTATTATCCTAATACTGCTGCTATTTTTTAATTGCATATCTGATTGTTTCACTTTCACATTCAGATCCTTTTTTATGTCTCATTACGACGGTGAAGCTAGAAAATAAAATATAGGTCAAAATAAAGCAGAAACGAAAGTAATCATTGCTTGTATCAGCATAGATTTAAATATGGGAAAAGAAAAGTGGATTCTATGGATAAAATAGTCCCATTACAAAACTTCTCAGTGCAGAAATGAGGTCTTTTGATGTTGCTTTAGAACATGATAAGCAGATGTTATGAAGAAAGGTTAAATTATAACGATTAAAAGCAAAAATAAGAGTTTCAGAAAATGATTGTTTTGTAGAGACTGCTTATAGGATATTATAAATATATATATCAGTGGGATCTTTAACGATACTATATTTATTAGTCAGCTGAAGTAAGCATCATAGATAGTCACGAATCGCAAGGCATTGTACTTGGTATACCGATACTTGGGCGTGCGGCACTTGGGCACCGACATTTAGTCGGAACGACAGTTGGGGTTCAAAGGCTGAGGGTGAGTATCAATGAAGATTAAACAAGCGATGATTACAATTGGATATGAGTAATATAGAAAAAGCTCTCACACCGTACCAAGTTTGTTTAAAGAAAATTTTATTGCTATGCATCACACTTTAACAACTGCACTCTTACTGAATGCTTTTATCGTGCATGCATCCAAATGCCCTTGCGCCTGAACGTCGTTGCGCCCAAATGTTTGGTAATCATCAGAGGTGGGATCGGTTCGTGTTTTTCTGCAATCGAACTGAATCGAAGCGAAACATTCTTAAACCAAACCGAGCTGAACAACTTTTTTATGTGTAAGTAAAGTTAGAATAAAACGCAAAACTCTTTGTCTTTATCATTCAAACACTTCTCACTTTAGTTCTTTGTTTCCATGTGTATTCTTTCTCTTCGGAAGTGTTTTCACTTCACTTCCAAAAATAAAAAAGAGGCCTGTTATCACAGGAAAACAACTGTGCTATAAGAAAAAAAATATCAGATGACTGTTTATTCATGCATTTTGCCAGTAAATAGTTATATTTTTGCTAGGAATTTTTAAAAAAAAATAAAACCGTTTTATTTTTTTTTAAAAATATATTGAATATATTCACAGTAATATTAGTAATGCCGTTGAAATCTTTATTAGTAAACTCCTACTTAAACATTTTAACAAAATACATTTCTGTATCAATTTCTTTTCCTTTTTCAGTTTTTGATTTTATTCGCTCTTCTAATTGTTCCAATTGTTGTTGAGTTTTATTCTTAAATGTTTGATTTACATCAGTTACTACAGCCTAATTAATTCCCTCTTGTCGATCACCAACATCATTTAATAGATTATTTTTTAATTTTTTTAATTCATCTTCTGTCACTATTGTAATATGAAACCAATATTGTTTATCATATTGACGTTGTGATTGAATGTCTAATTTAGTATAAACTCGTATATCTGCCAATAAATTTTCTAAATCACGAATACTTAAACCATTAAGATAGGTCGATGGTTCATGTATTTTAGCTGATAAATCTTTGCCATCGTCTACGGATATGTGCCATGCTAATACATCAATGAATTTTGGACGACCATCGAAAATACGAATATTTGATCGTAATTTAAGTTGATTGAAGTGAAACAAATCTTCTTCATTTTCCCACCATTCACGATAATAGTCGGCTTCTTTCAAACGTTGTAAAAATTCTTTTTCTTTGCCATTTCTTCTTTCTGATGTTCACGTTCTAAACGTCGACGTTTCAGTTTCTCGAGTTCAGATTTGTTTTCTTCTACTCTTTGTTTTGTTATATTGTTTAATTGAGAAACTGGTAAATTTGTACTCCAATTTCTTTACCAAACAAAATTTTCTAATAATTTATCATCACAAATGGATTATTTGTATTATTCATATCCATGTGTTCTTCACTCCAACCTAATTCTGATTTTCGTCGTCGTTCTTTTTGCTAAACGTCTCAGACGTTTTTCTTGCGGTCTTTCAATAGTTTTCACTAATTGACGTTATTTCTTTTTTTCTAAACGTAATTTTTATCTTCCATTTTCAATTTGTGCCATAGTTTTTCACCAGTTGATATTCGTTTACGATTCCTCTCACAATATTCGATTGAAATGATGAACGAGATTCTCGTGATTTCGAACGACGACCACCATCTTTTTTGTCATGACGATGACGGTGACGTTTTTTCTTATATTTTTCTTTAGAATATTTTACCATGGCTTGCTTTCTCTTTATAATAATTTGTAATATAAGCGTAATAGTGGGTTTAGCCCACGCGGTGACTACGCCACTAGTTCTAAGACTCTATTGTCTGTAGACGGGTGGTATTCTTCACTGTAGTACGCAAATAAAGTTCGAAAAAATTAAATTACATGCGAAGAAAATAGAGAGCACGATATCTCGCGTGTTTCCATAAAGTCCGCTTTTCAAACTGATCTCAAGCAAAATACGAAGCTTTCGATCTTTTTCCCTCTATAAAGGTGGCATTCAATTCGAACTCTCTAAGTGGTAGAAGACAGAACAGCTCGAGTACTAGTAATATGCATCAAAATCATTTACATACTTGTCTTGATAGCACTAGAAGCAATCACGAGAGAACCTTTTGTATATATAGTACTCACAT